>CACRXK020014035.1:0-13425 GCA_902702795.2 Paramuricea clavata
GTCAATTTCATGAGATGTAGTCATGACTACATAGGTACTAGCACAGAGGTACTAGCAGAAGTAAACAAAAGACATTTTAACGTAAATTTACAACACAAAATCGAATATTGAGCAGAACGCATGTTAGATATCATTATATAAAAGTTAAACTTAAAAGTACGGCAAAAATTTATCACGCAAGTAACGTTAACGCTGAATACTCGAAAAATAATACATTTACATTAATCATTATCACAAATGCCGTATAGCGCATATTTATAAATCATATGATGGCAGTGTTAGTTTGCTTTATGTATCCTGTATGGAAAAAATATTATTATTATTACTATATTTATATCATATAGTTCAGTATCACTGTATCAGTGATATATCCTAAAAAATTTAATCGTTCAAATGAAGTCTACGAAGCCAGACATTCGTAACCAAACAGTAAATAGTATTACTATAGAAAATACTTTCAATTTCGGGTTGTACGATTTACAGACTGCAGCTAGTGTTTTAAATTTCGACGAAAGCTTTCAAAAAACAGGTTGTATAGTAGTATTGATTTGTATTGTTCGACGTTGTTATCACTTGACACATTCAGGTATTTATAACATCGTTTTATTCGTTTATAAACATCATCATGTGTACGTCTAAAACATTGATGATATATATTTTGCTTTCACGAGCATAAGAATTTAATATTACACAGCACCAAGCAATGTTGCAGTGTGGTAATGTCTTCTGTGCATATATATTTTGCATCGTGCGCATTGTTTAAAATGATGGCTTGTATTGCCGGACCACATTTATAATATTGATAATTATATTTCGCCACTCCTCGCAGTGGCCATATTGCGAAATCACGATTACAAGTGCACAATGCATTACTGGGTCAACGAAGGCCAAAACGCGACCCCCCAAATTTCAACACGATGAAATCTAGACTCGAGCTCCCCTGGAGCACGAGTAAGTACGCAGATCTACTCGTAGTACGTTTGGAGTTGGACTTTGGAAACAACTTTTATAACAATAATAATAATATTAATAATATTAATATTAATAATATTAATATTAATAATAATAATAATAATAATAATAAAAGAAAGCAGAGTATTGGAGAAGAGTATTGGAGAACGATGAAGTAAAAATTCTATGGGATTTCACCATCCAGACTGAAAAGAAGCTAGATTACAACAAACCAGATCTAGTCATATTGAACAAGAAGGAGAAGACCACCCATATAGCGGACGTAGGCTGCCCATTTGATACAAGAGTAAAGGAGAGGGAAAGAACAAAGATAGAAAAATACACAGACCTTAAATATGAGTTACCAAAGGTATGGAAAGGGGAAGTGACCAAGGTATTTATACTGCCAGTCATCATAGGCGCCTTGGGAACGATGACCAACAATGTACAAAATAACTTGGACAAGCTGAAAATAGGCAGTAACGCAGGGGATCGTCAAAAGATCGGACTGCTTGGAACAGCAAGGATCCTGAGGAAGGTCCTGGACTCGTAACCTGCCATCAAAATGCTGCGGGAGTAGCATGATGCCAGGCGCAACCGGTGCAAAACCGAGTAAAATGTAGATAATAATAATAACAAATTAAACTTAATATACCTGTCCCTGTTGGGCGCGAAAAGCCATACAGTCTTCTCCTTCTTGCCACCAATGCTATATATAAGACAACACATTATAAATATAGCATTTGTAAATTGTGAACGCTGATTGGCTAAGAGCCGTGTTGATATAACTCAATGTCAACACGGAACATTTCTTTCTTTATATTTCTTCGTGCCATATTATAAAAAGAATATAAAACATTTTTTTGGGAAAACTCGAAATTGTGTGAAAACACTCAGCCCTCCGGACGTCGTGTTTCCACACAATTTCTCGTTTTCCCAATTTCCACTCGTGTTGATATAACTGTATATCAACACGCAAAATGTTTTATATCTGTTAAATAAAACCTGCGCAGGCTTTTCTTGCATTACATTACAGTACATTAAAGCAAATGCTAGCTTGATACAAAACACCTAATTTAAAAGTTTTCATTATTTTCTGGAATGCGCCGACTAGAATAATTATGTTTACAAAATTCGATATTTTATTTGCACCACAACAGATGACGATATACGGAAGGGTTGCACATACAATTATTAACTATTATTTGCGACGTTGTTTCTCCGCTCTTTATAAATGACCAAGCAGTCCTCTATATACAAGAACGTCTTAGTTAACACACGGTAAACGGCATTTAAGCAATTATACATTTGTATAAAAAATTATTTTCTCAATTTCTTATACTTTACCTGCTTCCGAGATTCGTAACCGCGACCACCAGGCACACCATCCCCATATCTTTCATTCTGATCGCGATGTTTTTGACTATCACTCTGTCCTACAGGAACTGGGGTACTCTTTATTTGCGAGTCTCTCTTCTGCGTCTCTTCCACTATTGGAACACTTATATTACTCTGATGCGTTTGATTCATATGTTCGCGTTTGGTTTTAGTAGAAACATTGTAAGCCCCTTTATTCGCGTTCTCATGTTTTTTGTTCGACACATCTCTACTTTCCCTATATTGCTGCACATCCCCTCGGGGAGTTCTTCCATCGTGTTCGCCCTGTTTCTCCCGCGACTGCTGCGATCTTTTGCCGTCCGGTCCTGCTCCTCCTCTGTTAATACGCACATTTTGCTCAACTTTACTCCCACGGTTACTTTGATCCGTTAATACACCACCTTGCTTTTCGCCTTTATGGCCTTTACTTCTATAGTTTGGTGTTCTATCCTCCACACGAGTACTTTTTAGTGTGCTGTCACCACCTTCTGACTTCTTATGGTCTGCCTTATCATATTTTGGATAATCCTTTCTATAACTGTCACCCATTTGATTGTTTTGTTGACCGCTAACTTTATCATTTTTTCCACTTTGATTGCCATGTCTAATCTCTGGTTGCTTGCTTTGTTTATCAACACGTTCTGTTCTCGATGGTCGATCGTTTCTTCTGTCATTATGTTTATCATCCTTTTTCTCCGGACCTTGCTCCTTCTCTTTACTGTACTGAATTTGATTAGGTCTTTCGCGTGTTTTTTTATGCTGGTGGACATGCTGGTCTTTTGTCTGATGCTCGTGCTTCTGTTGACCCCTGGGTTGGTATCGACTTCGGTCACTTTCTTTGTCTCTGTAATTATCTACCTCTCTATTATTCCTCCCTTGATCTCCCTGCTGATAGGGTTGATGATCTACATTCTGATTTTTGCGATGATCATCACGAATGCCTTGGTATCCAACCCTTTGCAAGTTACCACCAGTTGAAAGCGTTGGTCTGTCATGTTGCTGTTGATTTGCGCGCTGGTTTCTGTACTGACCATCGCGTTGGCTACTGGGTTGTCGACTCTCGTTGCTTTCACCCCATTCGAAATAATCAACAGAAGAATTCTTTGGTTTGGCATTTTCTGTTTCGTAACCTGTAATATATTAACAGAAAATGAGAATAAAGGTCGCTACATAATCCC
Source organism: Paramuricea clavata (assembly GCA_902702795.2). Lineage (NCBI taxonomy): Eukaryota > Metazoa > Cnidaria > Anthozoa > Malacalcyonacea > Plexauridae > Paramuricea > Paramuricea clavata. The sequence continues at coordinate 3,507 of CACRXK020014035.1, forward strand.
AGGGTGACGCACCAGAATCCACGCTAACTCGTATATTGTTATATATAGTACTACAAGTTAGATGGGCGATTGACAGAGTGCGCTTGAAACGTCAAGAAAAGAAGGCATCTTTTTCATATTCTTATAAAAAAATAAGATTTCTTAAGAGCTGTGATTTTTCGCTGCATTGCGCATACTTTGCCATCCAATATTTTGACGAATTCCAACTCCTTAAACCTCCCTTAAACTGCCCAATAAAAAAACAGCATTCGTACCACGTGACATTGTGATTTTTTACGATATTTCACCCAATTCTATGATTATGGCCGCAAGGTGAGATATTATAATATCCCCCGGCAGATCTGGCGTGCGATATTATGTTTAATAAATTATTCACACATTGAATAGCTCCCTAATGAGCTAAATCGGAATGAGCATTACAAAGAATAAAATAACACAATAAATGCACTTTACAATCAAAGGTATCAATGCACATACAATAGTAAGTTTTACTGTTTTACAATTATATCATACTTTGAATAAAGATTTAAATATTAGGAGATATGTTATGTAACTTAAATATGTCAAAGGGAAAACATAAAAACTCAGGTATAAAAAAAATACAGTAGTTCTATAACTTCTATTCAGCAAGTTTATTCTCTACTTAGTGGGTTCTTTAACTTTGAGTATACTACAGTATATGATTTATAGACCCCCTGCTCGTGGGATTCGGCGAAATATTATCCTCATTGATGATATCCCTCTCAAGATGAACCCCTTTCGGGTCTATAAATGATAAGTATACAGTATATCATTTGTAGTATACCTTTTGAAGGAAGCTTAGTTTCAAGGAAATCCCAGAGAGTTCCCTCTGACGGCCTTGACGTCGAATAATCATCATTGGAATCGTCATTGTGCCTTCCACCTGCAGAAGAGAGCAGTGGATCGATGTCACTTCTTCGATAGGATAGGATAAGATATTTTAAAGAAAATAAAAGCACCAACAGTTGACTAACTGCACGAGCAAAAGAATCTAAAATGCCCGAATATGCAGAACACAAGAAGCGTGTTGGTGAATATAGGGTTTTCGGAAGTTGCAGAAGTGCTAAATACTGTTAAATTAGCATTACTAGAATTGAATAAAACATTACACTGTAGATCACACCTTTACGAAAGCCTGATCTTCTTCCATGATTATTCTTTTCCGCATATTTCTGCTAATAATAAAATGCATAGAAAATTCATAATATTGTTAAGAAGCTTTTCACCTAAAATGGATCTGAAACCGAGAATGTCGTTTCTACTGTAATACACGCAGGGCTACTGGGACACCCTAATGAAAGACTGGGGAATATAATATGTATCAACTATACTCGTCTGTAACAAATGTGCATCTTACTAGTTGCCCGGGCGCTGCATGGTACGTTGTACCGGAGACCTTTAAGTACAGTAGATTTCCGGTTACGACATCCAGACACTAATTTTTCAGGACCAAAGTAATCCTATTCCATTTGGACTCCACCGAATATCTGTAACATGCTCTAATTGATTTTTATTGTGATATCAAAATATTGAATATTTCAGTTGGCCCCAATGTTTAAAAACATTTTCCCCAGTATAATTATAAACACTATACCTGTCCATCATTTTTGTCTGAAAACTGTGCGTCTCGAACATATTTGTTACTTTGATTGTGTCCAAATGCTTCTTGTTTTGGACCAGTCGGCTTTACGTCTAGATCCTTTTCAACTCGTCTCTGGTCTCTGTCGCTTGAAGAATCTGCTCGTCTTCTCTGTAAATATGGAAGACTTAGCAAATTAAATTAACGTAAGTGCATTAATTATGCACGCATATAGGCTGACTTACAGAGTCATGTAAATTTACACATGCAGTATTTACAAATAAACGGCAACATAAATAATGCCCGATTCGAAACAACGCGATTGAGAATAACTATACCAGCACCCTTGCTCGGTAAATATCTTAGTTTTTTAGAACATCCAGACATCTTCTTGAATTCACAAATTACATCTACAGTATACAGTAGTTACACAATCAATCAGGGCAGGCGTTAGTGCCTAAATTTAGGGACATGTGTTAAACTTCCTTTGGTTCAATTAAAAATAAGCGAAGCTAAAAAATTAGCTTAATATACCATTACACACCAGTAATGTGTCCACCAATAATTTTTAAACATCGGTAATGTGTCACAAGACTCACAACAGTAATTTTATCCAACTGTAGTTATGACGTCTATGCTTTTCCCCAAAACTTGCACGTTATTACACGTAAAGCAATAAGGTATATATAGCATAATATAGAAAATACCTGATTTCCAGCGACTTGAAGACTTCTGTTTGCATTGTTTCCAGTTTTGGTAGGATTAGACTGTCTTTCATTACCTTGTTTAGCTGTCTGGATACGTTGATCTCGACTGTGTTCAAACGCCGCGTGTGCTTTCTTGTTTTCATCTTTTTGGCTGGAGCTACTTTCTTGACTGGACACTGAATCCTGAGTGTTTTGATTAACGGCTGTGTTAAAAGTGAAATCATTTTCAAAGAATCTAGTAAAATCCTCAACTCTTAGAATCGTTGTTCTTGCATGTTATTTTGCAGAGTTAAAACTAGTAAATTATAACAAACATATGCATTTACTGTTAAAACCCAACACTGTATTGTCAAGATCCATATAAATCTAACTCAGGCCGAATTTGAACCTGCCATATTCAGCTATATTAACCGACTGATAATTAATTCGACAGTTCTGTTAATAGACAGTTCTGTCACCAGCATTTCGTTTTTACAGTAATGTACCTGTATTATTATATAAAAATACTTCTGAATAGTTTTGGATATTAATAAATTTGGAATACTGTACTACAGTAGGATGCATGTGAATTCAAACTAGAACGTTTCACTTGGGGATTACAAAAACCAATCAATTTCATCAATCACAAAAAATTAAATATATAGTACTGTATATGTACACTGTATGGAACTCACCTTTCGAGATAGAAATTCTCTTTACATGACTATTGCTCGTTTTAGGATCAAAAGCAATGAACAATGGAGGACCATCATCACTCGGGTTACTGGGTAAAGCTCGCTGCTGACTCACACTCTTCAAGAAAGAACAAAAATACTGTACTATTTTCACCAGTTCGTTATTGGTTAATGAATACTGTAGTATGGACCATGTACAGTATACATATCAATTGCTACCTCTGCATGTGGTATGACATAGCATTGGCTTCAACCAAGTATAAGCTTCATTATTGGAGTTAGCATTCCATTTTATGCAAAGCACATTGGTCAACGTAATGCAGAACATGCAAATCTATATATTTTTATCCTTTGGTTTAATTTACTCCTTTTACAGTAAATCAACGCCATCCGATGCGTAAAACGCAAAACTAGCTTGCAAGTACAGGTGAACTACGTGAGCGTTCTTCTCTTGAGTTCATAACTCTAACCTTTGCATATCTGAAAAACCTTTTATCAAATCCTTGGAGGGAATTTGCAATGTTCCTAAGCTAATTATAATGTTCCTCACTTCCTTGTTCAAACGTCCTAACTTCTTCGCATTGTGATCGTAGATTATTTTTGTAGACCAATCACAATCAGACAGAATGCGATGAACAGAACAGAAAGTTAGTAAATTTGAACAGGAAGTGCAGGAACATTTAATTAGCTTAGGAACATTGCAAATTCCCTCAAAGGATTTGCAAAGAGGTTTTTCAAATATGCAAAGGTAATTAGGGAAATTCCAAATGACTTATGAACTCAAAAGAGGAACGCTTCGCGTAGTCTACCTGTAATATAAAATTGCAAATGGAAAAAGAGTAGGAATATAACTTAATAAAAGTGGTAATAAAAGATAAATTAATTAACAATTATAATTCGACATTTAGAAATATATATCACACTAACCTTGTGTGTCTCCCATTTCAAAATAAGTTTCTCTACTTTACCGCCAAGAACTTCCACATGCCGGGGTTCCAACAACATAAAACCACAGAATAATGGAACAGTGCCTTTGAGACGAATCTTAGTCCCAGGTGGTGTTGACAAACTAAAATTATATTTGTTGCAATTAGAATTACATACCTGCACATGTTTATTTATAATTATAAAAGATAAAAACTGCGTGCGAAAGACTGACAATATCAAATATGACATTCTTAATTGTGTGTTACACTCCAGGATTTAATTTTAGTAATTCTTCAAACCCGAATGTTTATTCACAAAAGTGAAAAAGGATATAAAAACAGAAATACATAATACCTAAGTTTTTGTATAAGTGAGTGTTCCAGAGCAAAACATGTTGTGTGGCCATCAGTAAGTTGTAGTTTTAGCAAACGCGGGGCAGCTCCAGACTCCTCGTTCGCTTTGGGGGCGGAAATGTTGCGAATCTTTTGAATCTGTAGGACAAGTGGTCCTTCAACCTGAAGGTGAAAGTGATACAACACTGAAGCTATCACGGGAATATATAACAGTACAACAAAGGAATCAGTCAATGATGGAATTTCTCGTGTTCAAAACCTAAAAATCCTAATTGTACAACAGTACCAAAAACATTTACCATTTTCTTAGTTATATTCAATAATTACTGAATGAGTTGAGTATGATATACTGTAAAGAATTATCAAGTCGAAGTATCGACAAAACCCGAAGGCTGAGGTTGATAACACAAACTGAGGTCTTGATAATTTTTCATATCATGCGATGCGAAAACCAATAAAACGCTCATACCATTTTTACTTGACCACGTTTCACCTCTTCTGTGAGTACTTTAAACCCAATCTCTTTCAAATCACACTATAATGAAAACACATACTATTAAGTTATAATCAATGTACTTTTGTGTAAGTTTAAAAAAATTATAATCAATAAAAATATAATATATACATGCAGAGTATGCATACTGTAGATGTGGTTAAATGTAATTTAATGATAATTTAATAAAATAATGCAAATGATTATGCTTACATTAAGAGCCCATTTAGTAGCATTTTCAACTGTCCTATCGCGCTGTCCCAGTTCTTGCATACATTCTTCTATTCCTTCTGTGCTAATATTCCTGCAAAGCGGAAATGCATTATTTCCTTTACATACCGTATATTAAGATACTCACATCTACTGTCTAACATTATAGTAAATAATCTAGAACTACACAAATTGTTACCTTAGCAGAAACATTTGACTGCCAGGTGGCGCAGAAAAAAGTTCCCCTGTTTGATTTGATATAGCGGCAAAAGTAAAACGGCTATATCGCTCAAATAACTTTTACCGTACCCAAAAGGGGCTAACTTAAATTTTGATATACAGGTAGGTCATACATGCGATAGACGCTGAGATATCAGCGTTTAAACTTGCGTCTAGGCATTTTCAAAAGAGTCGTCAATTAGTAAAAACGGCCTATTGCAATAATTTGATACCATTACGCTGGGCATCGCCAGTTTATTCCCTGGGAGAGCTAGCTAGTGATCGGATGAGTAAACGCGGAGATAAGCCGTGCCCCTCCCCTTCAGATTTGACAGTGCATGTCCAATTTTTTTTCTTTGTGGCCATAGTTGAAATATCAAATTTGGAATATGTCACATCGATTAGCAACCAACCAATTTCAGACAATTCAACCAATTCAAGATTCCTTCAATTCGACTGCATGCATGCTTTCAGGAGCAAAACGTTGCATGCGGCGGACATGCATTTCCTAATAAATAAATAAAGATTTGTTTTTAAAAATAAAACGGATTCTGAATGTAGTTAATAGTGTTATTCTAAATGCAGTTCATTGATGAACGAATACTTTAATATATAGGCCGTTTTAAGAACACGAATTCGACAATCTAACCAAAATTACACCAATTAAAGGTATCGGTGACATATGATAAAGCCCACCGATTTTTTATTAATATCTCTTTTATCTCTTGAGATCGGCCTTTCAATGTCAACAGAGCCAAAATGCCTCTCATTGTAAAAAATCTGCAGGTTTTGTTTGTCATTTGGTATTTAAAATCGTGATTACTAGATTAGAATATGTTAACATAGAATACATTGATGAAGGTTTGACTTGGTGTCTTATACAGTATATCGTTCATATGAAATATATACCATACATGCACCGTCGCTCTCTTTATTAAATTACTGTAACCCAGTATAAGTTGCATTGCGCCCTAATCCGTCGTGCTATTTCATGATTAATTGAAATACACATTTTCTGTATAGTTATGGCCAAAAGAACTATATTTCTCAGACATTGTTTCAACCAACCACTGATGGAACACTGGCTTGCGTTACGTAGTAGTCATGGTAACACAATCATTCTACTTTTTTCTCACAGATTATACTTTACATTATATTTTTATTATTACTAGTATGGTCCGTTGTTAGTATGGTTAATGGGCTTAAGGTAAATAGTCTGTATATCGACTGTTGTTACGAGCTGGTCCCTACTATATTTGGCCGCTCTGGTTCTATTGGTTCGCAACAAAAGATTGTGAAACCAGTTACTTTCAATTCTACATTCATTTTCTTACGTATATTTTACTCAACAATTAGCGTCTCTATAACTTTATGACCTAAGTATACAGGGTATGCATTAATACTCGCTCCAAATTATCTCTTTTTACTGAGCACAATTAACTCTTCAATTGCTGACAATTCTTTAGTCTTTATAACTTCGTCTTCGTATATTCCTTTTGATACTTTCTTTAACGTCTGGTAATTTCTTATTACTGTATCTTAAATTTTCATGGCGATGCTATTCAGGCTAACGCCTTATGAATAATGCATTCAGTATACCGGTATTGAGAATGCACAACAGCTTTTAAATAACATTTTTCGATGTTTATCAGAAATTTGTTCCCAGTAGAAGTATTCTGTGTGTGTATAGAAAACTGGAGAAGTTTCAAGTCGTCCGGAGGTATTTATGCTTCAGCTGAAGATGTTTCACCTATAAGTTACTAGTTTACCCACAGGGTAGTGAATGCTGCCTTGGTATAGCATTGTTCCCAAATCTTTAATATTTTAAAGAATAAGAGTAAGAAATATTTGTAATTAAATGGAATCATCCATAATTTATACACTTGAATGTGCCGTACGATAACTCGGCGCTCGAAGTTTCGTATCGAAAGAGGAACAGCCGAACAGGTACGATGGCTAACGTACAAGAATGAGTGTACTTATCAACTTATCTAACGCGAGGAAAAGATCAAAATGGCAGGTATGACTGTGATATCTAGTATATAAAATTGTATAGACAATTTGCCTACAGTGCTAGGTCAAAACGGCCCCGCTTCAATAATCATATGATTTAAAACCAGGGGTTAAGGGCAATGACAATGACATGCAGGTGACATTTAACATGTGCGAGTGTTAATATAAATGTTTATCAAAGAAGGCAAAAATATAAACAAGACAACCTCACAAAGTATCGACAAAATGCCGTTTGATCACTTACGCCAGCTATGGCTTTCCATAAAAGGTCATAAAAGAAAACCAAAGATGAAAGATGATCACATTGCTTGTTTGCCTAATGCCTGTTTATTAGGCAAGAATAGCCTGCCGGCCCGGAAGCAGTGCATTGTGGTAGGCTGAAATACGCCGAAACGATCGAGATTTCATCTGCCTTATATATATATATATATACATATACATAAAGATTAGTCTGCTGCCTCGCTCGCTTCACGCTCGTTCGCTACGGCAGCAACAAGTCAACAGCTGTGAAATTTCTCAAATACTAATAACATGTATAAATTGGGAAATAGAAACCACTAATTGTTTTTCTGTATACTGCACGTAGTTTGGCAAAAATCAGGTTTAAGATTTAGTGACTTTCAAGGGTAGAAACAATATTGAAATATTGATGTTATCTCGATTTATTGATATTTCTTTTAATATGGATATTCGTTTTAGGAAAAAACATGCAGGAGTGAGTTTTTCAAAAATGATCAATTTTAAGTCACAACTGTAATTTTTCAAAGAAAAGTCAGGAACCCGGCCAAAACATAAAGGGGCCCCCAAAGTCTTGTCCTCATCCCCTCCCCCCAAAGACATGTCGGTCGGAACGGCCCTGACCTTACGAAGTCTTGTCACCAAATGAAACATACCAATCCACAATAACCATGGATGTATTGCTGATCAAAGTAAGGTATCAACTTACACAAACCTGCTTGCACATACTGCATATTTTGCACTGTATGAATTTTTTTTTCATTATTTCATACTTTTTGCTTTGTCTGTGAGGTTTTCTCATCAATTTCTCATCAAACATGATTGAGTATTTCAGCCTTATTGGCAAAATAGGAATGAACTAGTAAAGGTCTCCAAAGCAGAAATTTGAGCTAATAGAGATCTCCATAAGCTACCAAAATCAAAGATATACGATTATGGGAATGTATACATGTTTTGTTTTGACTTTCTTTCTGGTAATAATATATTTCAATTTAAATTCCATTGTTTCAGTTTTCAAGCAACTTAGTTGACCTTGCACATAATGAAAAACATGGGCGTACATGGTAGGGGAAAAAATTGAGAAATAAATTTTCTCAACTTTTTTGCATTTTGGCCAACTTATAAAAACAATTTTTCAGTGTAAAATTACCAGAATTTGGGTTGAAAAATTTTCAGTCGGGTTAAATAAATTCAAAATGAATTTACAGAAAATGCAAACACGGTTTTGTAACTTGGCTGTTGGAGATGGGAAATATGTTATTTTGAACGTTCCTGCATGGGCAAAACAAGAAGAGGAGAAAAACCATGAAAGAGTTGAAAAACAACTTTACAGATCAGTAAACATTTTTTTGATTTTGCAACCCAAAATGCACATGCATTTGCTTGCCAGTAAGTGAACGCATGCTTTTTTGAATGCTTTAGCATGCTTGAGTTGTCCAGCTTGTGCTGTTTAATACGTCGCAAAACTATTTAAAGTTTAAATACATATCCAGGACCAGGTGTACTCATGTAGTGACTACTGATGGGCAATTAACAGTTCATCCGTTAATAATAGTGCCTTAAGGTTTAAAACTAGCGATTATTTTGTTACGTCCTTTTCATGTATATCTATTTAACACTGTTCATGCCGAGTTTGAGTACATTTACTCATATAAAAGCATCTATCATGCCGAGTTTGAGTACATTTACTCATATAAAAGCATCTATCATGTGATGTGATGTGATGTGATTTGATGCACTGATGACTGATGTATAAACTTTATTGTCTTTATATATATTAAAAATTAGTTTCCAAACTTGTAATTTAAAATAATTGAAGTCTATAAAATGTAATTTGCGTCCTGAGTCCAGTAAATTTACATAATTACCTTAAAATGTAACTTACCAGCCTTTCTTTCTCAATTTTGCTTGAAAATCTTGAATTTCACCGTTCATTTCGGCCGCCATATTGGTTTACTGCTTGTTCACTAAATTATCCTACAAACACCACATTTACCCTCCTAACTGTGTATCTGAGCGCGTGCCTGAATTTGCGACGCGGACGCGACCAGTGACTGCCTCCTCCGCAGGCCCTCGTTGTGTCATGGGAAGGTCACGATTTCGAGAGGGCCTGCGGAATCTTGTAAAATGAATAAATGTTGTTTTGTACCTGCTTAGTTAAAGAAGGCAGTTTTATTCGTGCACCGTTGGTGTGGACAACAAACCTTATCGTTAAAAAATGCTTCCTTCCACGTCCTAAGAGTCGCCAGTTTAATTTATAAGTTTCACACCGCTTTTTTATATCTGTTTATATTCAAGATTATGTAGAAATTTACTTGCTGACGTGACGCCGGCGCCATTTTTTTTACAAGATTCCGCAGGCCCTCGCCCACTGAGCTATACTATATTACTGGAGGACCTGCTCCTATACTTCGTTCAGTCAACGAAGTGTCCGCAAAAACATGGCGGATTTTGAGTGAAAATGACGCCATTTCCATGACTACTGG
>CACRXK020014036.1:0-13425 GCA_902702795.2 Paramuricea clavata
GTCTTTGGGTTGACCAGAGTTTGACAGTATAATGTATATAATTGGTTCACTTCACCCTGAACCCATTCTCCCACAATGATTTGGTGTGTGTTTACTTATTTTCGGGCTGTTCTTTCACCTAACGTGCTTGAATTATTAAAGCAAATTTATATATAACAATATATAAATTCAAGTTAATGAGACAACACGTTTGTCACCTGCAAACCTGGTTATAATCGCATAGTAACAGGATAAGCTTGTCAACAGCCACAAAAAGGCGATATCCAATAGTCCAAAGTTCAAATGTTTCTCTGGGCATGTGTAAACCGAATGAAAGATCAACTGACCAATCATATGTCAACAACGAACACGCAGAACAAAGGTCAATGTGATAAGGGAGTTCACTTTGACAAATATCCCAACAAAGAGCAATGTCTTGTTACAGAGAAAGAAAATTTCCACCCACCCACCCGTTCATGTTCCTGGTATCTGGTGCATTGTATGGGTACTAGCTAATGTTATGCAAGGACTGTTCAAGAACAATTTGTCAAGAAAGACTATCGAACAATTTTCTCATGGAAAATTATCGCTATGTAAATACTTAAATGTTCAAACAAATAAATTTTGGTTCGGGGTTGAAGTGTTCCCAATGGTCAACTTCAGGCCCATAGACTCAGGTTATTTATGTAAATATAATCAGTCGAATCGTAGGTACTGTCCAAGGGGATTATCACCCCTTGGTTCAGGTCTATGTCAGAGGGGGTCGCTACCCTTCGGGCAGAGCTCCTATGGAGCATTCAGTCTCTCCTAGCAGGTCTTATATATACGCCTGCGGGATGAAAATATAAGGCTTAATGAGTCTTTGGATTGACCAGAGTTTGAGAGTATAATGTATATAATTGGTTCACTTCACCCTGAACCCATTCTCCCACAATGATTTGGTGTGTGTTTTACTTATTTTCGGGCCGTTCTTTCACCTAACGTGCTTGAATTATTAATATATATATATATATATATATATATATATATATATATATATATATATATATATATATATATATATATATATATATATATATATATATATATATATATGAAATGAATGATATATATATAAGATGAAAATGTTCTAGAGTGTGTATTATATAATTTCCATACACAGCGCAAGCAGAAAGATGTTGTCTGCCGCGGCTGGATCTCGAACCCGCGAAATTCGAATTACTAGATCGACGCTCTACCTACTGAGCTACACGGTTGACGGATTTAAGACTGGAAATTATGAAATACATACTGAATGTCATAAACATACTCGTTTTAGTAATAAAATCTAGTCGATCTAGTAATTCGAAGGCCGCTGGTTCGAGACCCAGCCGCGGCAGACAACATCTTTCTGCTTGCGCTTGCATGGTATGGAAATTATATAATACACACTCTAGAACATTTTCATCTTAACATATTATTATATTATATATATATATATATATATATATATATATATATATATATATATATATATATATATATATTTGTATATATTCGTTTTTCCCACAAAAGATATTGACAATTAAGTAATTTAGAATATTTATAATAGTATATGGGGCCTAGGAACCTTTGGAAATCCTGTTGGACTTTTAGATAAGGTCCCTAGTTTTGAAAAATCAATTACAAATGTTGACAAATAAGGCAGTATATATTACGATTATTTACATAATAATAGTTAAGAGAATAAGGAGATAAAAGCTGGCTTTATTTTACAGTATTTGCATGAAGCAGATAGTAAGTAATAGGATTTTATTTTTTCTTAAAAGAGACTGAAATACGATTTGATATTTTTCATATTTTCATTGAGACCATTTCATAAAGAGACGCCTTTGTTAAACACAGTATATTTACGATAATTAGTTCTTTGAAAGTTCACGTGTAACTTAGTGGAATTACGTGTTTTATAGTTGTATAATTCACTGTTTTGTTTAAAATAATCACAATAAAAGTCCGGCAAATTATTTTGATAATAAAAGAATCGATACATAAATATACTACATAGATAATCATTAATTTTGTAGACATTCAAGATTTTCAAGTCCAAAAATAATGGTTCAGAAGGATCGGAATAAGATTTAAAACAAATTAATCGAACTATTTTCTTTTGTACATTCATTATTTTTTGCAACCTTGTGGGATATGTATTTCCCCAAACAAGATTCCCGTACGTGAGGTATGGATAAGCTAATGCGTAGTAAATCAATTTTAAAGTGTTTCTCTTTGTATAATGTCTTAGTTTATTAGCGATCAGACCTGTACATTTAGTAATAGTTTTCAGAACTAAGCTGATGCGGTTCTTCCATGTCAACTCTTCGTCAATTATAACTCCTAGAAACTTTACAAACGTCACTTGCTTAACCAAATCATTATTTGTGTTGATTGTATTATCTGTATTCAGTAAAAACTTATTTTTTATTTAAAAATTGCAAATTTTGTCTTAGAAGCGTTGTTTGAAAATTTATTGGCATTTAGTCATTTCACAACCTTATTAATTTCATTTTGTATTGTATTGTACAAAGTTTTCAAGCAGGAATTTGAATAGAAAGCATTCGTATCATCTGCATATAATACGAAAGAAAGTATATCACTACAGCTTTCGATGTCGTTGATGTATAAAAGAAATAGCAATGGACCAAGAATTGAACCCTGTGGGACTCCTGTAGTAACATTTATTTCAGTTGACCTATTTTGTTTATATTTTACAATTTGAGTTCTTTCCTGCAAATAATCTTTAAATCACTGAAGACAAATTCCTCTTATTCCATAATGTTGAAGCTTTTTAAAAAGAATTTCAAAGTTGACTGTATCGAAAGCTTTAGAAAGGTCAAGGAAAATACCCATTGTGTATTTACCTTCATCCATTGCTTTAGAAATTTTATCGGTTAGTTCTAGAATGGCATGTTCGGTAGATCTATTTCTGTGAAATCCATATTGATGTTTGGATAGTATTTTTTTCGTTTCAACATAATTATATAGTTTTTTGTACATGAGCTTCTCAAGTAGTTTTGAGAAATAAGTCAAAACCGATATGTTGAAAAACATAATTGCCTTTAAGGTAGTCTTCACATGATATGTCATTGACCTTGGGATTTTTTTTAGCAAGTTGTGTCACACGTTTACAAAATATTCATTAAATTTGTTTCCAATTATCAACCGGAATTGTAACATTGGTGTTTGAATCTTTTTGCAAGAACGTGTCAGGTAGTTTTGTTTTAGTTTACTTCTATTAAGTACTTCATTGGTAGTTTGCCATGTCATTTTTGTGTCATTTTTGTATGTTAGAAATTGATTTTCGTAATAGACTTTCTTTGCAGCTTTAATTACATGATTCAGTCTATTTTTGTATGTTTTTTCTTTATGTCATTTCTATACGACGGGTTTTTCAAATAGTTTTTATAAAGTTGATTTTTCTTGGATATAGACTTCAAAATACCACCTGTAATCCATGGAATTTTTGCATGATCAATAGCTTTTGGTTTCATTTTTATTAAGGGAAAATTCTTATCAATGGCTACTTTTAAGCTATTATGAAAATTATTGTAAGATTCACACGCGTCATTTGTTTGGTAAGTACTTTCCCATGATAATTTTTTTACAGAGACTAAAAACGAAGCAAGATTATCTTTGTTGACAATTCTTTTGTAGGACATATTGTTTCCCTTTTGTGTAAAAAGAAAACAGAAGAAAATGCAACTGAGTTGGTCCACAGCTTTCTGGAGGGTCAATTAGGCATCGAAGACGCGAAAGAAATAAAAATAGACCGAGCGCATAGAATGGGAAGAAAAAAGCAAGGATCAAAACCACGGGCCATTGTTGCCAAGTTTAACTACTTTCCGGACAAACAAAGAATCTTGTCAAATGCCAAAAAGCTGAAAGGTACTGGTATATAGCTGTTTCAGTGCAGTTCCCAGAGGAATTGTAGCTACAGGAAAACGACTATACCCTGAAATTAAAAAAGCGAGGGATGCAGGCAGAAAAACCAAATTAGTGAGAGACAAACTGTATATCGATGGGCAGCTCTTCAGGGAGCCAAGTTCAACAACGCCAGACAAGTGACGATATCAAATTTCAAAATACTATCTTTTTAAATAGGACATTATGTCACAACAAAGCGCAATAGATATCCATGATGACAATAATTCTTTCCCATTTCATACTCTTACACTGTAAAAACTGATTGGTCGAAATGATCAAAAAAAATTGGTCACCTGGATGCATCTAAGAGAACGAATTAAAAATGGTCGTTTTAACCAATAAATTAACCATTAATTAATTGGTCATTTCAACCAATAATAATTGGTTAATATAACCAAATAGTTTTGGTTGTTTTGACCAATTAATAAAATGGTTAATTTTATTGGTTAAAACGACCATTTTTAATTGGTTCTCTCAGATGCATCCAGGTGACCAATTTTTTTTGTCATTTTGATCAATTAGTCATCACAACCTATACACTGCATTAAAATGAAGAACATTTGTGTGCCATACATCACTGAACATATATACATGGAATTTAATATATAAAAAGATATATCAATATAATATAATAGAATAAGACAATTAAATAAGCAAGAGCTACCGGTACCTGTATATAATGCATGCAATCATTGGGAAATTGTAGACAAAATGACTCCTACATATTGGAGTAAGAAAAGGCCTTAACTCTCCTTAGAAATCAATGTGTTTCTTAGAACTATGTGGGAGCAATTACAAAGAAATACAATTACTTTGCCAAGTGGTTATATTATACTTGAAAAAAAAGCAGGCAGAAACTCAACGTTTCGAGCGAAGGGCTTTCGCTCAAAACGTTCAGTTCTGCTTGTTGTTTTTTTCAGGTAGTAATATAACCACTCAGCACTAACAGCAATTTCACATTGGTGCTACCAACACTGGTACTGACATTTTTAATACAATTACAAGCCTGCCAGCATGAATTGAACCTGCAGCCCTGCAATTCTACTTTTGCCAAAATGTAACCATAACTTCCTGTATATATACCATGGTGGTGTCATTTGGTAGTATATTAAATAATGTGGGATGACACTAGTATTCTATACATGAACTTTTGGTTAGCTTGATGGACTCTCGGGGCTTGAACTCTCAGGGCTTGATGGACTCTTGGCTGTTAGGGAACTGTTCAGAATCACAGGGCAGCAGGACTTCCATTCCCGACACAGTACATATCACAAATATTAGTTATTGTTCAAAATTTCCATCTACAGAAATTAGTCTTTAACCCATTGAGTGGCAGCACTCTCTCCTTCATGAGTAAAATTGTCTGGCATTAGACAGAAAAAATAATAAGAGCACATTGCCACATAAACATTCTCTTTAATGTAAACTATTTACAAGTATAAAATACCCGTACTGCACGTAGTGCCACTGCTCAATCTGAAGCATGTCAAACAAGTCCATTAGTTTAAATTTAAAAGTACAAGCTTCATACCACAAGTCAGCAACTCCATTCCTTGTGTGTTTGTTAATCCATTAACATACTCTCCAGCCAAAAATAACATTTTCTAAATAGACCATGAAGTACTTAGAATGCCATTAATGATTATATATATTGCCACTTGTTTAGACAACTTGTCTTCTCCTGGGAAGCTTTTATTAATAACTTTTCATTCAGCATCAGGATATATAATGAATCCATATTAAATACAATCTCTATTAAGAAAAATGTATAAATTAAGGTTGATATATAATGGTAACAAATTATTGATTGATTGATAATGAATTTCCTATTTTTGGTTAGTTATAAATATACAAAGCAAGAAATACAAAATTCAAATGCTTTTACATATTTAATGTAAGCATGCAATTGAAGTAACATCAAAATCTTGCAATATAACTATTCTTGTAAAGGGTGTTTAAAATACTGGTGCATAATAACTGTTTTTTCCAATATTCCTAATTGAAAAACATCTATATAATCCAGCCAGGTAGATTTAGTGGCTGTTTATATGAGGTGATGGTGGCACCTGTGTACCTGAGCTGGCCCAGTTTTGGTGAGATCCTCACTTTGTTATTATTTTCTATTTCAGCTTGTGTTTTACTTTATAATATAGAACTGAGCTGGCCCTTTTTGAGAAGATGGGGGCTTTGGTGGCTAAGTAGTTAGTGCACTTGCCTTTCATCTCTATATAAGGCCGCAAGTTCAAGCCTCAGTGCACGTGAGAACATTTTCAATGCGACTCAAACCCAGTCCTCGTGTGAAAACAGTAAAGTCAACACTCTGTCGAAAGTCATGGGTTTTCTCCGGGTACTTCGGTTTCCTTCTACAGGGGAAGTTGACAGGGTGGGTGAGCTAAAAGGGCCAACAGTAATTGGCATATGCTGTTGTGGTGACCCTACCCTAGTTGGCAAAGCTAAATAAATAAAGATACTGCTTCAATTCACCCAAAATGTTGCTAATGCCAAACTAGGATTTTCCATATAAACTATATACAATGACCCAGGATTTGGCACAGTATTAATGCTTTGTTTAGGCGCAATGTAATCTTCTAAATGACATTTCCCGATCAATTTCAATATTAACCCATTAAGCTGTATATAGAGTTTGAGCTTCCCAACTGACGAGTAAAATCGTTTGGCCAGAGGTGTAACTTAACACTTGTCTGGGGCAAGTGAATATCATGATGGGGAAGTAAACACTTTATCTTGCTTGCCCGATTGGACAAGTTGCTTTGCCACAAAAAGCTGGGCATCTTTAAGTTTATGTTTTCATTGTCGGATATATTTTGTTTTATAGTGCATGGACTTGATTCAAATTTGGTTTTTCGTGGACCAAAGCTAGATATGAGGCAGTATAACAGCCATATAGAGCTCAGTGGGAGAACGGGTTAACATGTTGTCCTCTTAATTTATACCCCCCTACCTAGGTACCCCAAGTGGCCATTGTCTGATGGCAAGTGGATTTTATTCAGGGCAACTAATTTTCATGACCAACTTGCCCTGAGGGCAAGTGGTCAAAAAAGTAAAGTTACATCACTGCTGGCAGTAGACAAGTAAATAAAATAAGTGGGTCACACTGGGGCACATTGCGGCTCAATGGGTTAACTAGAGACATTGTCAGAATTTTTGGTTAACCATTAAGCTTCAGATCTTCCCTCTAACGAGTAAAATCGTCTGGCGTAAAACAAGTAAAAAAATAGGTAGGGCGTACTGGGGCGCATTGCAGCTCAATGGATTACATTTCGAAACTGTTTGCAAAAGTATGATGTCGGTTTACTTTATTCGAAAATGTGCTTCTATGATACAACTCGATCAGTGTGGGTGATTTGTTTTGGCAAGCCTGCCTATCTAAATAGGCTCATGCAAACAGACATTCATCCAGCGAAAGCGAGCTATAGCCAGGTTAGTTACCTCGGCTGGCTTGCCTCTATATAAGCAGCCCCTTACACATGTTTTAGGCTGACTGATAGGAGGGTTACCATTATGATAGCATTTGAAGTACATACCATACATTGGGTAATATTGGGAAATGCTGTCTACATGCTATTAATCTGAATATATATACTAAAACTGTCTGTATCAGTGTGGGTAGTACCAATGTGAAAATGCTGTGTGGTTATATTACTACCTTAGAAAAAAACAAGCAGAAACTCGACGTTTCGAATGAAGGCCCTTCGTCAAGAGTTTATAATATATTATGCATTTCAAACAAATCACACATATACTAAAGTATACATTGTCAACTTAGAAAATACTTAACAGAAAATACAATATACATGTATATCACACAAATAAACTATACGATTTTATCAACAAAACAGATAAGTAGATATAGTAATTCGAAAATTTACAACTGAACGTCTAGATGCATTCGGCGAAGCGACTATAAAATACTGTCAGGCCTTCGATTTAAAAATATAACTACACAGCATATCGAGTAACTATCCGTATACAAATAAGTAAATACACAAGAGACACACCTTTGAAAACAATCTCCATGTATTTTATCAGGTCTTTGGAACTTTATAATAGAAAATTTGAATAAAAATCTTTTCTCTTTGAATGTTTCATGCTCCCAAAGGTTCGAACTTGGCGCTTTGGTCACAGAATAAATATCAGTACCAGAAGGGCCACTCAGCGGTGCAACGTGTCACCATTTTTCCATGCAAAAATATGCAGTTGACTGGCCGGAAGGCGGGGCCTTCAGCCAATACAGCGCGTTTATTGGACAGAAAATGTAATCGACTGGCTAGGAAGATGGCGGCCAGTGTGACAGAAACTTCAAAGCTTCGGACGTAAGTGGCCTTTCTGTGTGCCTAATTCTGTGCTTTGGTGTGAACAGATCGAATTACTACAACACGTGATATATTCTAAGCATGTTAATTGGTTGAAACTCTGGAACTTCCACTTGCGCAAATTATATTCAGCAGAATTCAGCAGCAGGACATTCCGAAAGTTCAAATTACAGATTTAGCAGCAAATAAAAAGTAGACAAAACTGATATGCTGAGAGCAATGACAATTCAATCGTCGCGTGCGATTGAACAATAAGAAGCCGATACTGTTAATAAAGCAATCTGACTTGGCAACATTCAAGAAAAAGCGCGTCATGTGGTCTTGTGATGATTTTACACGAACTGCAGGCTTTCACTACGAATTTGTATAGCAAATATCGCCCTAGCTGATTCAAGGTTGAAGAAACTTGAATGTAGTGTTTGTCATTCCTATGAATTACTACACTGTTATTTTCAGGGAGTTAAAATAACTCCCCTATTACTCCTTTTTGGTGTAGTTAAAATTTTAAAGTTAGTTTAACTCCATTTTTGGAGTTAAACTTTTCAAGTTAGTTTAACTCCATTTTTAGTATGCAAAATTAACTCTTCATGGTGGAGTTATTCAAATATAACTCCCTTTATTGGAGTTATTTCTTATAGAAGGCAAACAAAATGGCGTCGTGTTTTCGGCTTTTTTTAATAGTTTTAACTCGCTCAGATTGCTTTCCTTTCTACTGCACTCAAGAAAAAAACGTGAAAATTATACAAAAGGGAGGCGAGAACTGCATTATTCATGTTTCAGGTAAGTGAACATATTTTACCTCGTGTTTAATATAAATATTCAGATGAGAGGAGTGACATTTTTAGCCACAGCAGCTCAATGATGCAGTGTTTTGTTACAACTTATTTTTATTATTCTGTGGTGATGTGTTGCATTATATTAGATTTAAACATAGCAATTACATTGTACTTGTCATACAGTACAATATAATCCACTAAAATTAGTTAAAACAAGACACAACAGCTATGACAACACAAAATACAGTAAATTTCATTACAGTACAACAAAGTATAGTAAAATTTTGCACCACACAGTACATTACAGTACAATATTTCTGAAAATACAGTGCACCAAAGGACAGTACAGTACAATTTCCCATGGTTCAGATTATTTTAGGACAGTGAAGTATAGTAGAGTTTATAACACATAAAAATTCACTGCAGCACAATAGAGTTTGAGATGATTGTTTGAGCTGGTTAACCCACATAAGTGTGCAATACCCTCCCTTGAAAAGTAAAATTGTCTGGAAGTAGACAAAGTAATACACTAAAGTAGGGCGACATGGGCCATGGAGCTCTCTCCTCCGCAGAGGCTTTAATTGGCTATGAAGGCGCGAAGCCTCTGCACGATGCCACACACAATATGGCGGTAAACCGGGGGGGACGTACACTGTAAAAACTGATAGGTTAAAATAACCAAAAAAAATAGGTTATTTCAGTTGGTCTAGGACAACCGGTTTAAAATAGGTTATTTAAATAGGTAGAAATAACTAAAACTAAATAGGTTAAAACAAACCATTTCTAGTGGGTTATTTTAACCAGTAATATAGTTAATTGTACCAATTTAAAATATGTTATTATAACATTTATTTTTAGGTTAAAACAACCTAAATTTAAACAGTTAAATCTACTCAGAGATATAGGTTGTTTTTGCCTAATAAATATAGGTTGTTTTTACCTATAAATATTTGGTCATTTTAACCAATAATATTTGGTCAATTTAACCTATAAGTTTTGGTTAATACAAATATAACCTATTTTTTATGGTTGAAACAACCCATAAAAAATGGTAAAGGCCATGAGTCTAAACCAGCCCTTTAAAATAGGTTACATGCGGCTGATCTAACCTAAAAAAAATAGGTTAAAATCAAATAGGTTAAAATCAAATAGGTTAAAATCAATATTTGACTCAAAGTCAAATTAGTAAATATTAAAACAATTTCAGTACTTTGATAAAAATCATGTATTTTTTTTAAGGAATGCATAAGTCTTATATATAATATATAATTAAAATAATCTACGAGATAATTGAGTTCCAGTGTGCGACAATTGCAAAACAGTAAAGTGGAAGTGGAGCAGAGTTTGATGGCATGCGGTCATCATATTATATTGTGAAAGTAAAAAGCTCTTCATATTTAGAAGAAACAATGGTTATCTCACACAATTCATTAGCTTGTAAGCTATATATGGTTTAGAGTTATACTATATAGAAACATTCACAGAAATAGCCCATGATTGTGAGGGTCATAACTCTCCTCGGGACAATATATCCTGCATGTACAATACATGCATTAAATTAGTGATACAATATCATCATTATCATAAATTTCATTAGCATAAATTGTTCGATTTAATGTGTTCATAAAATCCTTTAGCTTAAGAAGTTCTCCACGTCAATTGGTAAAGTACCGGTATGGCAATTATTGGCCAAAAGAACATGTTCTAAATTACTAAAACATGTTAATGTTTTTACTATGACCTGTTGGCCTCTTTTGGGTACTGCATGTTAAAACGTAGTACCCTGCAAGCAAACGTGCCACTGCGTTGGTAATATTACACGGATCGTATCTGAATTTTTTACAACCATTCCCTCTGCAATCAATGAAATCGAACTTATCTCTTCCAGAGGTCCAGTGGCCAATAGACAAGGGGTTGAGCATCCTGATATTTTGGGAGCAATTTCAGAATCATCCTGCAACAAGGAAATATATATATATAACTGAGTGAAATAAGCATTTCATGCACAACTTACACTTATGTCTAAATATTGAACTTCTCCTGTAGTTACACTACAAAAATATACATTACTTCATAATTTCTATCTAGATTATTTTTTGTGTGTGTTGGCGTTATGTACTCAGTGAATATGATGTTTGTGATGTTACTCTGAGTGTGAATCCACACCGGGCAAGCTGAAAAGTTAGCTTGGCCACGGTGGGAATCGAACCCGAAACCTTTGGGATACTAGTCCAATGCTCTGCCAACTGAGCTATGTGCCAAGTCGGTTTGAGTTGACGATATTTCGGAACTGAGTCTAGTTCCTTCTATATCAGTGTATTCTATATGTCTGATTATTTTTTGTTGCTGCCGCAGCGAGCGAGCCTGAAGCGAGCGAGCAAGGCAGCAGATCCTAATTTTGTTTTGTGGGTCGAAATCAAAATTTTCTATTTGGCGCATTGCATGACGGTACCAGTAAATTTTTACCGTGGTGCAGCGCGGTCTCGGCGGTCTGTCATTCATTTGCGTACGACGTCCATCGTGCGTGCTCTTGGCTTTGGCAATAGAAATTATAGAATCTCGAAGACAGCAAAAAGTGGCTAACATTTTCTGGTGAGTTTTTCCCCAATTATCTTTATGTTTATTCAATCTTTTATTCACATTATTTCACGACATGATTTCACGATGTTCTTGGTTATGGTAATGTGTGCTTGATTATTGTAATGAAAATTAGTCGATGAATATGAATTTGTTGTGATTGTTGTGTATGTAAAATTTTACGATTGGGTTTATGAATATTTCATACCGGTAGTATACGAAATACGAATAGGAAATTTTGTGTTATTAGTTTCATAGAAATATATTTTTAGAACGTTATTTCATATTGCTATTCTATTCACAATTTGGTACTATTATATATGTCCGTCAAATATTTTGCGTATCTAGAGGGTAGAGATGGGCCAGATGGCCGGCATATGAATTTTTACTGCCAGTAATCTATTTCAATCTGATCACAGTTTTTAATGCTTGTTGGGGTTTGTGGCGGTTGCCATTCTTTATTACTCGCTGGGGCACCTGTGCCCCGGGCGAGTATAGGTTTCGCCTTCAATCTCCAATCTCCGATAGCCACAAAATAGAATATTAATGAGCTGCTTGACCTTCAAAATGGCGGGGACTTTCGTGGAGTGGGCAAAATGTTTTCAACAATTTCGTGAAAATTTTGAACCAATTGTACCTGTTTTCTATCGATTTTGGATTGTGTGTAACTGTGGACATTCCTGCTAGTTTATTTAATGCGTTTTACTTGGTGCACGGCTCTGAAAATCCGAAATTTGGATCGTGGAATTCCCGTGGCCGTGCACGATCATAATATACTGAATCTGAATATAAACGAGCCAAAGACAATTTCAAGATAAAAGGTTATAACCTAAACTGCACAACGTAGTTTTAATAAATAACTACTTTATGAGAAGCATATTTGTGTCATATCGATATGAATTTTATCGAACAACAGTCCGTGAAAACTGCAGTGTACTCTGTGTGAAATATGATATTGTATTTGTATAAATGCCTATTACAGTAATGGCGCAATAGCCAATAAGGATAAAAATACCACCGTTCGATTCAGCATAAGAAATTGCACTTACGGATGCCAAATGTATCACTAAACAACAGTATTCTAACGATTTATGGATATTGAAAATCAAGCGACATGTTTATTGTTGACAAATTTAATACTCTCCGTTTGTCCGACCTTGTATTTGACCTTGTATTTGTAATGCCTAATAGTAATAAGTAATGGCCGATAAAAATATAAGAAATTGTACTCAACGTAAGAAATTGTACTTATATGTGAATGAGAAATTGTACCTACGGGTTTCAACTGTATTACTAAACAACTGACAACAGTATTCTAGCGATTTATGGCGTTTGTCTTTGAAAGCCAAGCGAAATTGTATTATTTGTTGACAAACCGCTCAAATTATAAAAATTATATAAAATGCAATATGTTTGATCCTTGATAACTTTGGTATCGTTGGTTTTCTCTTGTTCGGCCGTATACCAGTGGATTCGTCTAACTTCTCTCTTCATTTTGATAATATTTCGAGCCCAAAAGCCCAAAAATATTTTAGTTTGGACATTTTAAACTAGCGGCCAACAGAAGAATGTAGCGTTCTACAAAATGCAACTTTTAATACTTGTGGGCCATAAACGCCGGGAGTTTTATTTGTACTTGTAGCACAGAAT
Source organism: Paramuricea clavata (assembly GCA_902702795.2). NCBI lineage: Eukaryota > Metazoa > Cnidaria > Anthozoa > Malacalcyonacea > Plexauridae > Paramuricea > Paramuricea clavata. The sequence goes on from CACRXK020014036.1 coordinate 13,274, forward strand.
AGCTTGTAGGGTACCGCATTTTAGTGTGTTAAGCTTTCGCACTCGTATTCGACTTTTCCGCTTAGCTCGGGGTCAGGCTTAGATCTTAATAAACCTTTCCCCTTTTCAGTGAAATTTTGATCTAGATTAGCCTGGACAAAAATTTCATCACA
>CACRXK020014037.1:0-13424 GCA_902702795.2 Paramuricea clavata
AGCTGTTAACAACTTGTAACAAGCTTGATGGCATTATCAGCCTTGTTACAAGACTGTGCTAACAAGTTTGTTACAGCCATGATATAACAAGGATGTTACAAGGTTGTCAACACAAGGTTGCATGTAACGGACTTGTCAGAACAACCTTGCAACAAGTCTGATAAGTTCGACAAGGTTGTTACAAGTTGTTCCAAACCTGTTGACAACTTGTGACAAGCAGTGCGAATATATCTTGTTGACGGTTTGTTGGCAGACTTGTTACAAGATGTGAGATTTTTACGTGTGTAGTCATATTGTATAAATGGGCCATTAGATAGCCCGGTAATTTCAGAATTGGTCAGTGATTTCAGAATTTTTTCTATTCATAATTCTTCAGGTGAATCTATTTTGCCAACTTAAATACGTCTCAAGTCAACCCCAACGTCGTAAATTGGAGCAAATCATCAACCACGGCAGTTTGGACAAACTTCTCAACAATCTTGAAGGAACTCACTTGGTCACTTCAAGTCTCGCCAAAATGTCGTTCTCGACACAAGACACTGACGTTCAGAATGAATTGCACAATACTCTACAAGCATTTGATAAATCTATTCAAGAGAATGAAATTGTATTGGTGATTTCATTGGGGGTTCCGACCATCGAATGTCCTGGAATGCTACAAGAGGAAAAGGTTTGCATGATTTTGCCATGTAAATTTTGGTATACCGAAAAATTTTGGTATACCAGAAATTTTGGTATATCGGTATTACCGAAAAAGTCATACCAACATGTACCGATATTGGATCCAATACCGGTATTTTTGGTGTATTGGTATGCCGAACATCCCTAGGGTGGATGTATCTTGTATAAATGGGTCCAGTTATTAAATGAACTAAAATATGTAGGTACTTGGTATGCCAACTCCCAAAACAAGACGCAAAAGTACCATACAAGAGGCAATGGCGGACCATATCAGTAACGAAATCAATGAAAACTCTCAACCATCTGACAGTGACTCTAAGTAAGTATTTACTTATACGTATCTTAGCATCAGAACGTGGATACTCATACGTGGTGCATACATCACGGCCGCTACTGTATTTTGAAGGCTTCGGATCAATAGGGCAGGTGAACAAGGGCAAATAATGTTAGCCAATCAGCGCGTTTGTTTACATTTTGCGTTCTTGACCAATCAGAATGCCTGAAATTCGAAACATGTAAACAAAAGGAGTGAGAAAATAACACCTTGTTCTACGCCCTCGGTGACATTCAATATTAAACTTTTTTCGACAAAACTGACAAATTCTGCTAAAGCATGCTTTCTTTAATTTCCTCGGGGGGATTTTTAAAATTCGATCTAGAACGCGAAATATTTATGTTTGAATAACAGTGTTTCGACGCGCGTAAAATAGCAGACTCTTACTTGCACTATCTTTACACACACATAAAAAATTGGTAGATTTGGCAGTTTAAACTTATTTTCCCCACACCACAGCTGACATGTTTTTAAATATTACCGATCTGATCTCATCGATCTCATTTCGCATCGGAAATGCGTCACAAGACTCACAACGATCCAGGACTGACAGGTACAATATCGCATGACTCATTACTTTACATTAAAAGTACCCGGTTGGCGAAATGGCGATTGTCTGACCACAGTTAATAGCTGACAGACCTTCGCGAAGGGCTTAATATTTTTGCTAATAAACTGTTCACGAGGGTTTCGTTCTGTTCGTCTTCTGGTTCGTCGTCAATCGTCATCGGCTGCCTCACTTCTTGGTCGCTTTCGTCCTCTTCAAAGCAAGTCGCCGGAGCAAACAGCGTTAGTATTTGCTGTCTTTCCAAGAGCTGAATTCAACGTTGCTTTACAAACTGGGCTATCGCTGATGTTGGGCAGGATGCATTTGATGTGGAGCGAAGGTCCACAACCACGGAAAACGTTCCAAGTGGATTAACCTTTTTGCAGGCAGGCAAATCGCAAATCGATGGAAATTTTAAAGGAAGATTTATATTTTATATTTACAGATCTTGATACATTTATAGTAAGTACGTCCTTGGAAAATGTTCCAAAATATGAGTGTGTACCAAAGTTAAAATATTACTCATAATCTCTAGAACATGTTTGAATGTTTTGAATCACTGCAGTTTAGAATTAGCAGTCCTTTAACTCTTTTAAAGACAACAGAACTGGCAGCCATGGCACCCCATAACTATTTAGTGTACAATACTAGTCAATGTAATTAATTACTACCTCCCCCAACCCAGAAGTAGGCAGTTTTTACTTCTCAGCACTGTCACTATCTGTAAATATCTGTGTGTAAATATCTGGTTTTGTCTCAGTGACCCTGCTTTGCCCCATACTTCGGGATTTGAGCAGGCAGGGATTTATATTGTCTGGTATTGGTGCATAGTTTACCATAATCACAGGATATTATTGAAAGATTTCCCTACCAATTCACTGCCTTAAAAGCATTATATTATTTGCTCTGTGTGTGTGTGTGTGTTACTTTAAGTGTACTCTGGTTCCAGAGGCTCGTTGCGAGACGAAAAAGCAAGATGCGAGAACGGAGAGCCTCTGGTCACATCAGGGCCGTATCACCAGGGGGCAGTAAGGCTTATATGTTGAAAAAAGTTCCAAATATCGAAAGAATAATTAATAATGACATTCTAAAAATTGTAAATATAGTTTTCTTTAGGAGGGCAGTTTCCCCCTCCTGCCGCCCCCTCCCCTGTGCTGTGTACAGCCCAGGGTCACTGTTCATTGCGAATCCCACTTCCACACTTGATTAGGTTCAGCATTTGAATTTCGCATGTGATTGCCCATTTGTAAAAATATGCCAAACTGGCTTGGGAAATAAACATTGCTGTAAGGTAATTATAGCCTGTATTAAAATATTCTGTTAAACTTAACCAAGAATGTAATACATGTCCTCCAAAACTGATTAATGTTGATATGTTTATCTCCTGAGAAATTTAATACCTTTTCACCTGCGGGAATATTAATATTCATGCTTGGTTGAGTTTAGTATAATAGCTTGGGGCTTTTTAATTGGGGCTTCGGTGGCCAAGTGGTTAGCGCACTTGCCTGTCACCTCTGAGGCCGCAGGTTCAAGCACAGGCGGCCCAATCTCGCAAGGGTCAGTATAGATTTTATAGATTTTATACCATAGAAGCTTTATACAGTATAAATTTATATTATATTATATTATATTAATTGTATATTATAGTAAAAATATGTCGTAAAATATAAATTTTAAAATGAAATTTACTTGCCTATTTGATAGTGTGTGTTCTCCTTTTATTCCTCCTTTGTTGGACTAATATTTTCCGAGACTTTGTACTCGATGTCACTAGTATACATGAAACATGATAAAGGCTAACTATTCCCGATCGTCGATACGACGGCACGGCATTTCGAATCGAAAATTTTCACACTCAAATCGCTTTATTCTCCAAAAAAATTCGCCAGCATGTACAACAAATGCCGTTCTTCGAAAATACGGAGGTACTTCGGCGAGATGTACAAGTTTTGGACCATATTTTAACAATGGAAATCAAAACCCATTTTATATTGAACTTGCCCAGGCCGAAAATTACTACGGCGAACGTCTGCGCAACCAGGCCTCCTTTACCGTTGGATTTACAGGGGGGGAAGCAGATATTTCCGGTAACAGCCAGCCAATCGCGACCGCGATAGCAACTGTTTACATTATTTGAAATTTGATATTCAAAATAAAAACTCCTTCGATCGGATACTGTATAAAACTCGAGATGTTGTCGCAGAAACGAAAACTAAACGACGGAGATTGGAGAAATTTAAGGAAGAAGTAATATACAGCGGCTCTTTGTTGGAAAGCATTGTAGAATATGATACTTTAATTCGAAATATTATCGTGAATATATAAGTGGCATCCTCCCCCCTGTAAATCCAACGGTAAAGGAAGCCTGGTTGCACAGACGTTCGCCGTAGTAATTTTCGGCCTGGGCAAGTTCAATATAAAATGGGTTTTGATTTCCATTGTTAAAATATGGCCCAAAACTTGTACATCTCGCCGAAGTACCTCCGTATTTTCGAAGAACGGCATTTGTTGTACATGCTGGCGAATTTTTTTGGAGAATAAAGCGATTTGAGTGTGAAATTTTTCGATTCGAAGTGCCGTGCCGTCGTATCGACGATCGGGAATGGTTAGCCTTTATCATGTTTCATGTATACTAGTAACATCGAGTGCAAAGTCTCGGAAAATATTAGTCCAACAAAGGAGGAATAAAAGGAGAACACACACTATCAAATAGGCAAGTCAATTTCATTTTAAAATTTATATTTTAAGACATATTTTTACTATAATATACATTAATATAATATACATTTATACTATAAGTCTATACTGACCCTTGCGAGATTGGGCCGCCTGTGGTTGAACAGAGGCAAACACTGCATATTTTTATTGAAAATGTCAAAAGTAGGTGAATGATTTGCCCTTGGGTTAAACGAATTTGTGATCGAATCGTTACCAAATTTGTTAGTGCGCCGTTGAGACAAGGCGCGACAAATATCAATTTACTCATGACCAGTTAATAATGAATTAAGATTCTATGTGTCGGTTACTGATGCGGATGTGTGAAATTCAACTCTCTCGAAAGCATAACGCAATTACGCATAACAATAGTTAACCAAGCTATTAGATTGATGAGGGCAGCGGCGGTAATCTGGTTTCGTATAGTCAAATATCTAATACTGGTTAAAAGGAAGAACGAGAACGCCATGTATAGTCTGTGTTTGGCATCCTGGCTTTCGTTGGTAATATGTGCTGAATCGAAGCATGAATAGAATAATGTTGACCAGGCTGGCGAGTTACAGCGAAACTGCCTATATACAAGGTAAGGTTTTGGAATAATGACACCAGGATAATATACACCTGTATGAGCTTACTGGCCATACAATTGACAACTTAACATAAATCAATTTAATTTATTTCTATGTTGGCTGAATACAAAACAGCCGTTGGATATAACCTTACCTTAGTAAACCGGAAGTTTAACTTTTTCTATATTTAACATTCACGCTTAGATGCCAAGGCGATTTTAATCATGCGTATATATATCTCACTTTATCTTTCTGATTTTGCTACATACATATACACTCATACTAATTGCATTGTCAATCAACTAACCCCATCTTACGTAACTCTGTGATGCGGGAAAGAAACCATAAATTATATTAGAAAACTGAGTGATTCATGAAGAAACACACAAAAGAAAGCATGCATTGCGTGAAGGAATTTGTGTTTGTGATACAGAATCATGTTGATTTAAAAAAAAATTAGCTCTGATTTTCTCAGCTTATATACGTATATAGACAACGTTTATTTTTAAAATTACTTCGCCAATTACTTCGCGTCCGTATTTTGTCGGATATACAGTACAAACTCTCGCCTTCAACTCGAGTTTGTATAATTGCATTATAATCGATGCAACACGGCCGCTCATGTTGTAAATACCTAAAATCACGCCTATAATATGCAGCTATATGCAGACCAGAAACAGGTAAAGCGCTATAAAGACCGTATCATGTCACACCCTTACAGCATTTGGATTTCATTCCAGTTAGTTTTATAGGTAATGATTATAAAGGGTTTTCACTCAAATAGAACGTACTTATATCAAACAAACTTGATCCTGTGTAAACCATCCTAAAGCGGCTTTGCAAAGGTAAAAAGCTTTACATTGCCAAATTATATAAGCCGCAATTTGAAATTTAATATGTATCGATCTACTGTTATTTTAGCGGCTAGTTTGCGCCTGGTACAAGACGGTGAGGCATGTTCAAGTTAAGAAAGACGTGGATGTGACTTATTTATTTGGGATTATATTCTTGGACTAAATGGATTTATGTTTCTTAAAAGATATCGGACGACATCACAAGTCAGAATACACGTGAGGTTAGGTGTATTGTTTTTTTTTTAACGCGTTCCAAGCTATGACTCGACATATTTTGTAATGTTGATATAGTACACATATATTGTATTATATAGCATGATCTATGTGAAGTACGATCTTTACTTCACATATATCCAAGCTTGCAACATGTACCATATCATATACAGAGTTGTATATGAACTACGAACAAATAGTATATAGCTGTGTAAGCTAAAGAGTGAAGACATTTTACTGAAACAGCGATATTGTGATTGCGCGAAAATTTAGGGGGAGTTGGTCTTCTTCTAAGCTTGTAAAACTATGGAGGGCAATAAACCACAAACTACCACATGCTATTTAGAAGAGAGTAGGTCTTATCCAACATTTTGGTCGAGTCTAGAGTGCTTAAAACGAAGTCACCTAGACTTACTACGAGTCGACTCACATTTTAAGGAGTAAAACGAGTGAGCGGATAAAATCAACCCCCCATTGCTAAAATTCGCACTTTAATCTGAAAAATTTGAGCTCAACCGCGAAGCTAAATAACACGAGTCGACTTATAGGAAATATAAACGAAACCGTACTTCCTACATAGAAGCCTTCATTAATTGACATAATATATGTGTGTCTATTTGTTGACGAATATGTATTATGTACATGAGCGACAGCGTGAACGACAAGTGACCGGTACATGATATGTGCATGTTTCGCATTCACATAATTTTGTGCATTTTAAGGAAAGTATTTAAGGAGTGCATTTTCAAGAGTGCATTCACATTTTCAGTGCCATATCGTCGTTATTATGATCTGCAATATTACAAAATACCAATATACCTTGCTGAGTGCTGTTTATTACCGTTCAACCTGTTTAACTTTAACATCGCTGATAAATCTATTTTAACCTCTTCATTGCCTAATATTCAGGAGCGAATTTAGCATGTGTTCCAGTCCACTACACCGTTGTGTAGTGGACTGGAACACAGGCTAGAGCGAATTATGAATTATGAATTATTAGAAAATATTAGCCGTGCTTAACAGGATAGTATAGAGGAAATCACCAATACGTATATTATGCATCCGTATGGACGCCCAGTTTTGCACATGAATGTGTTCACAATATCAAACAAGGCATACTGAGCCATAGGCTATAATTGATTCACTGAGACAATAGCACTTGTCAAAGGTTTCGTCAACACAGTTAATGCATTTTAGTTCTAGGCTAGTTATAGCGTTGCTCAAACTGTGATTGCCAAACCTCGACTATGTAACCAGCTCGCAGTTCATGTTCTTTTTTTCCAATTTGCGCTATTTTCTATTGTACGTCTCTGGCTATTTTCATGCATAAGCTTGTAATTACATTGTTATGAAAGCTGATCAGGGCTTAATTGGTCACTAAGCATTTCGGACCGCGTTCCAAACAAAACGTTCTTTACAACCACTGTTAAGAAGCACGCATTTGTCAAGGTGCACGGGTATATGCGCAAACAAGAAAGATCTCTTTCGTGTTTAAAAACGTTTCAAGTTTTGTCGATTTCCATGCTAACAAAAATTACAAAATCAAACACTCTAAAGAAATTCAAGCTGTTCTCCATTAAGTAGACAGTCACTCATTTACCCAAGATTGGCGGCGGTGTTTTTACATAACACAACTGACCTAAGACTTACGTAAGATCTTTATAGTGTAAACGCGCCTACGCAATGTACAGTTTGCCAGGCCTAAAAAGTATAGTATAGTACACAAAACACCATGCATATAGTCACTAATAATAATCTATGTAAGAGATTTTGCGTAGAATGTGTTGACAATTTTTTTCTTGATTCTTAATTTCAAAAAGTAAATTACATTGATTATGGTGGCGTATATAATAATTATAGTGTTAAATTATATCCATGTCTATTACAATTACCACTGAGAAGGAACCATATTTTTATATGCAGCATTTATAACAAACTTCAATACGTGGCAGTGACGGGTAGTGTAGGTAATGTTTTTCAATATCATCAAACATCAATGACTTTGATTTGTAATTGATATCACGCAATGATTTGCAATGACTAATTAGTATACAGTATAGGCTATATTAGGGTCAGTACCTAGCTATATGATTGAGGCTTGTGATTGGCTGTTGTGGTTTAAGTTAATTAAATTGATTTGTTGCAGAACTTTGCATTATATATTCGTATTACCATAGTCACTCTATGTATGCGTAGTATTAGGTTATATAGCCTAGGTAGTCAAGGTAATTAATCTGGTAGTCAAAGTGGTCAAGGTAATCTAGGCGGTGGAGGTAATCTAGGTAGTGGAGGTAATCTAGGTAGTGGAGGTAATCTAGGTAGTGGAGGTAATCTAGGTAGTGGAGGTAATCTAGGTAGTGGAGGTAATCTAGGTAATCTAGGTAGTGGAGGTAATCTAGGTAGTGGAGGTAATCTAGGTAGTCAAGGTAGTGGAGGTAATCTAGGTAGTGGAGGTAATCTAGGTAGTGGAGGTAATCTAGGTAGTCAAGGTAGTGGAGGTAATCTAGGTAGTGGAGGTAATCTAGGTAGTGGAGGTAATCTAGGTAGTCAAGGTACTGGAGGTAATCTAGGTAGTGGAGGTAATCTAGGTAGTCAAGGTAGTGGAGGTAATCTAGGTAGTGGAGGTAATCTAGGTAGTGGAGGTAATCTAGGTAGTCAAGGTAGTTGAGGTAATCTAGGTAGTGGAGGTAATCTAGGTAGTGGAGGTAATCTAGGTAGTCAAGGTAGTGGAGGTAATCTAGGTAGTGGAGGTAATCTAAGTAGTGGAGGTAATCTAGGTCACAGAATAAGGACATACAGAAGTGTAACTTCCATTACAAAACCGTAAGGCGCTTTTTTTTGGCGGCCATGTTCTTAGCAAGTGCCCTAAAGAGAGGCATTCACCCCCCTGAACTCAATATTCAAGATGGCGGCCGTTTAGAGGAGTTTATTAAATAGAAAGCAATGTGAACTCTTTTTACTCGTTTGATTTAAGGATTATTGTCACCAAATTATTTTTGGAACTCCAAATAATGTGTGCGTAGAGGATACGGGTTACAGGAAATATTTTAAATATTATATTTTGTTTTTTTTTATCGTCGTAGGAGTGAAAACAAGTATTCATGGTAAAATTACTCAACGCATGTTTGTAAAAATCGCTTCAATCCTCAATACCAGGATAACCGACTCTGTTCTACACTATATCCTACAATTGAAAATGTTGATAAGATAAATTTAGGTAATGGGCGAAACTATTCTAGACTTGCAAGTGGTTGCAAGTCAAAAATAAAGTTGGAAATATACAAATTAAGGCAGAGTTGATAATAGAAGTAAATAGACAGTAGCACCATGGAAATATATAAAACATGTAAATTAAAAACAGTTTTTTGTGGATACTGTGTGTGTAATATGTTTTATGATGATTCTGTTGTGTAGCAAAACAAGTAACACTGCCTGGGGGCAGTTGTTAGAGTTAGTTATTTGAATAGTAGACGAGATAAATTTAGTCTTTCTCATGCTGCCACATTTAGCTGGGACAGGGATAGCAAGCAATAAAAATGAGGCTATTTTATAAACGACGTGAAAATCTAAGCAATGGGAGAATAATTTTGCAACTGCAAATTACAGCTCTTATAAGTACAATGATTATATATCGATTTCAGACCTGCCAACCCTTGAGTAGCAGAAATAGTGAGTTGCCGTCTAAAATGTCGTGAGATTGACTGAAAATTTGTGAGACTAAAAAATCGTGAGAGAAATTTTCAGGTTTGCTCATTAATATGACCTAGGTTAACTTTAACAATATATTACACTAGAAAATAATCATTAGATTTATAATTTTATGATAGAAGATACCCAAAATGTAGTTTTATACAACCTGGAGTTGAATTCTCTGGTGTAAGACAAGATAAAATAATAAAGAAAGCCAGTGGCAGAAATCTTGGTGGGGCAGGGGGCGACGCCCCCCCCCCCCCCTCCTCATGGAAAATGACAAATTTTCAGAAATTTTGACCTAAAAGAGGGGAAAAAACAGACTTTTCGAGCGCAAATAGGGAGGTTTGTTGGAAATTTGAAAGTTTTGTCGGAAATTTTGGAGGCTTTGCCCCCACCGGAAAAAGTGAATTTCTGCCACTGAAGGCGGCAAATTATGGCTCAAATTATGTCAGTTAACTGGAGACATTAGCAGATAGGTTTGCCATTAACAGGCAGTGCTCTTCACTGACAAGTAAAACCATGGCATTTTAGCAGAGTAATATATAAAATACTTAAACAGGCACTTTCAGACTCCAGTAAAAGGGGTTGCAAATTTTAAGTGAAAAAATGAAATCCAGGGACCAGTTTTACAACAGTAGTAGAAGTCATGTAACTCTTCCAAATATTTTGCAAAAGACTCTACTTAATTACATCATTTGGCCTGCAAGCCTAGCTCTCATAAATTGTCAATTGCATTACATCTTTAGGGGCCGATTACATGGAGCATTTTCAACCCCGGGGTTGAACTCAGCCAGCCCTGTTTACCGGGTTGAAATTTCAGCCCTGTCTGTAATACAAAACTCTATCAAAATCATACGCGCGATTACATGACAAAATTTTCAACCCAGGGCTGAGTTCAACCCCGGGGTTGAAGGCTTAATGAAAATAAAGGCTTTTTTACTTCCGGGAATCGATGCCGAGAACGTATAGTATAGCATTTCAACCTCGGGGTTGAAATTGTCCATGTAAACGCAAAAAATTTCAACCCGGTTAACAGGGCTGAGTTCAACCCCGGGGTTGAAAGTTCTCCATGTAATCGGCCCCTTAATTTGGCTAATGAAAGCAAGGCTCCCAGACCAAGATAGTATTCATGGACTTAATTATTGAAAAGGTGAATATATTTTAAGTTAAACTTGCATAAAGCTCACTATTAATTATTTGATAAGCCTTAACAATTGATATCCTACCACTTAAATCATGAACATGACCATTTGCTGATTCTATCAGGTGTTTATTTAATACTCAGTATGTTTCCAGAAATTACAATAAAGAAATAGCATGAGATACAGCAGACAATAGGCTGGATCTGAGTAGGAGAGGGCCAAATCCCAGTCCAACAAGCAAAAAAAAAGTCTGCAGATTCTCTAGTACATTTTCGACATTACTTTTACATGTAAAATAGACAATACATGAAGAAATATATACCTTGCTTTGATGCTTTCTGTGCACCTGGATGCGAACCAAGTTTCATTCTCACATTTCTTCGCTTTACTGAGTTAATAATCTAACATCACTGTCATGTAACTGTATCAACAGTTAGACTTTGGTAAAAATAAGTGTTTTTTAATTCGCTGCAACTGAATAAACTGAATCGTAAAGTAAATGTGGTGATTACTTATAAATATATGCCGCACTCATACACAAATACTACATATCTTTTTACATTTCTTTATTCTGTGACTCATATGTCCATATAAGTACAAGACCGGAAGCACACATACATTGCCGCCAAATAGCGCGAGATTTAAATAATTGTTTACAAATGGGGCTTTGTGGCATTTAAATTTTGTAGCTTTAAATTGTTTTGAGAACAAAATAAAAATAAACAATGGACAAAAACGAGAAGAAAAATCAATTATTTAAGCGTGGAACAACTTGGTGTGCTGCAGCTGATTGTTTTAACAATAAAATCGCCGATCCGTCGATAGCGTTTTTTCGTTTCCCCAAAGATCAAGAAAGGTACAGTACGCGACGTGACGAAATACTCAAAATTTAGCGCACTTGTCAAACTAACTATGAGTACATGAAAAGCGTCAAAAAGAAGGAAAAAACAATAGCAGTTTTTATATGTTTTTTTTTTTCTTTTCAAGCAGATTTTAGGAAACGTTTCATTTTTTTGTAAGTTGCTGACGCGACCAGTCGTTTATAAAATAATATACTTTTCATATATCTGGCTTTTCAATAGTTGAACAACTATTTTTAAATACTTATATTCCTTTATAATTGAAATATTCAGTAATCAGTATATGCAATATTTTCAAAATATCACAGTCAATATTGTGTAACATACATAACTATTTTAGATCAAAACAATGGGTGATCAATTGTCAAAGAGAAGACTTACTGAGCAAAGATGTGAATTACTTATACAACAATTGCAGACTATGTGCAAAACATTTCCATGACTCCTGCTTCCGCAGCAATTTAAAAAATAGGCTACATGAGATGGCAATACCAGCACTATTTTCCAAACTGCCAAGTGTCAAGCGAAGACTTTTTGACAATACGCCAAGTAGGTGACATGCAAATATGTAGTACCAATAATATATAGCCAAAGAGACAAGTATCAGTAGTAACTCTATTTCTGAAAACTTGTAGATTGTGAAACACCAACTGGAATGCAGTTTATCCCAAGACCAAAAAAAGGTATAATACAGTTTAATATCCATACCCTACAGTATATGTACAGTATATGACATTATTTCAATTCATATAGCATGTCCAGCAGCACCCTGTTTCAATTTGACATATACAAACAAAGAGGAGTCTGGAATTAGTATGAGTGAAGGTACACTAAATTTGATTATAGTTATTATGGTGCCAACTGGGTCTATACTTGTAGACCCAGTAGGAGAAAGTCTAATCTGTACAAACACAGAGAGGACTGGCATTAAAAGGAATTTACTGTATATGTCAGAAAACAATACATTATAATATTGAATATATGATACATACTTGTAGGTCCAATTCCAAGAGAAAATCCAATGTCCACAAACACAGAGGAATCTGACATCAGTATGAGTGAAGGTACGTAGCCAATATGAATGCATTAAAAGGAATTTACATGTCAGAAAACAATACTAATATTGAATATACATGTTTGATACATACTTGTAGGTCCAATTCCAAGAGAAAATCCAATGTCCACAAACACAGAGGAATCTGACATCAGTATGAGTGAAGGTACGTAGCCAATATGAATGCATTAAAAGGAATTTACATGTCAGAAAACAATACTAATATTGAATATACATGTTTGATACATACTTGTAGGTCCAATTCCAAGAGAAAATCCAATGTCCACAAACACAGAGGAATCTGACATCAGTATGAGTGAAGGTACGTAGCCAATATGAATGCATTAAAAGGAATTTACATGTCAGAAAACAATACTAATATTGAATATACATGTTTGATACATACTTGTAGGTCCAATTCCAAGAGAAAATCCAATGTCCACAAACACAGAGGAATCTGACATCAGTATGAGTGAAGGTACGTAGCCAATATGAATGCATTAAAAGGAATTTACATGTCAGAAAACAATACTAATATTGAATATACATGTTTGATACATACTTGTAGGTCCAATTCCAAGAGAAAATCCAATGTCCACAAACACAGAGGAATCTGACATCAGTATGAGTGAAGGTACGTAGCCAATATGAATGCATTAAAAGGAATTTACATGTCAGAAAACAATACTAATATTGAATATACATGTTTGATACATACTTGTAGGTCCAATTCCAAGAGAAAATCCAATGTCCACAAACACA
>CACRXK020014038.1:0-13424 GCA_902702795.2 Paramuricea clavata
GCGATATTTAATTTTAAGATATAGACAATCTAATAAGCTCTGCTATACTTTTAGTATTGAGCACTTTATATATCTAGGCAACCAAAACAAATTGAATTATATATATATATATATATATATATATATATATATATATATATATATATATATATATATATATATATATATATATATATACCGGGTGGGGCAAAAAAAAGTACGACTGTTTGAATTGCTGCAAAATCAAAACTAAAATTGCAATGACACTAAAACAAGTTTATTGGCATTCAGCGATATCCAACTTAATTTTGATATTTGGCCATGCACATTTGCATGCCATATTATCAACGATACATGCATTTAAACAAGAGTGAACATTTTTGGAACTGACGAAATTAGCTAAAAATGGCTTATTAAATATTAATACATACAACATGCAATGAATTGTGTTACTGAACGGACGCATTATACTTTATTGCCAGTACGTTCACTCTTGTGGTTCAAAAACAATCGTCTACATTCATCAGTAAATGCATGTCTCCCAGCACGAATGCAACGTCTTACCCGTGAAATCATACAATCGAAAGAATTTTGGATCATAGTTGCTGTTTCAAGTTGCGGCATTCAGTAACAATCGCTCCACGAAGCTCTCTCAAATTGTGCTGCAGAACCGGAGTTATTTGAATTGCACATAGACATGTCCGGGGCAAAAAAAAGTCCGACTGCATGTTTGATTTACTATGACTTAAAGAGTAGAAGAGCTATTACACTTAAATAAGTCACCGTATATTCCACGATGTTTAACTTAAATTTTGATATATGTCTTCTATCTTTTCATGAAATATTGACAAAGACAACTGTGTTTAAACTTAAGCAAACATTTTTGGAACCGCCGAGAATTAGCTGAAAAGGCCCTATTAAAACCAATTGAATAACCTTTACCATTTTCTCGCAATTATTGTTTTAATTAGTGGGTTGGCTGGACGAGGGCAGTTGTTCTGGGTCCATGCACACTTTGTTGCATGAAATCTCGACACGAGAGAGTACCTCCAATTCGGATTGGACCCGGTATATATTTGTTTGTTTCAGTGTTCATAGTCGTAGTTATAGAAGGCCCAGTGTAAGATTAACTATGCTAAACTGGTTATGTAATACCTTCTTTAAACAAAGTCTTTTATTCAGTATTATTATTATCATTTGCAGACGCTTTTTTGCAGCGGCTCCGATTTCAATTGGCATTTAACAATCATATCCCTCTACTCTCTAGGCGTCCATACGCTTGTACGAATCCCTGAAGAAAACGACCAGCTTCTCCACCAGACCAAACAAATACAAGGGTGGAATTTATGTGCACGAATCACACACAACTAAGTCGAGTGCGTGAGCATCGCAGTGAATATTCACGTGGTTTGCATGGAACATTCTCCTTTGTTTTGGCCTGCAGTCTATTATAAATACTATATACGTTTGCGGCACCGTCTGCGCTATCGGTAACACAATCTGTTAAAGCAATTTTAGGCCTACATATTTCTAAAGTAGGTATTCTTCAAAAGTTGGAATAGTCCTTCACCTGTTCCACAGTGGGTGGGTGTCACACACAACAAACGCTCGTTCGGTTCATTTAGAGCATAACGGATCCCTATATACATACCTGGTCAATAACGCTAATATCTTGACTCTTGAGTAGAATCTAACAATATTGCGTATTTCTTTTACTTCATTTAGTACGGCTTGTTCGAGCATCGTTGCCAACTGTTTCAATCGTTGTTTTACTCAGAAACGTATATCGATTTCCCCTAGCACGCCGGGTTTTTTTTCCAGGCCATTGTAGTTTACGATTCTTGTTTTTCTTGCTAATAGCTCTTATAGTTTATATATCATCGAGGTGACTGGCAAGGTCTCTATCAAAAGATACTATCAGCTTACAACATCCAAAAGTTTCCATGATTACCAAAATTGGCCAAATTGTACGCTGCCTCACTGTTACCAGATCCCAATAAGGAAGATCTTTTTTCGACACTGAGGAAAATAACGGCCTTAATAACACAATACATTAAGTGTCAATTTCTTAGACGGCATCATCGTGCAGCTTTGCCAAAGTATAGTTGTATAAGATGGAGATGGCAAATTACGAGATTTTTTCCATAATATATGCGCATACACTGCTGTCATGAGCTTTTGGCTTCTCATTGATGGCATTTGGCTTCTCCCATACATTTAGACTATCTTTAATAGTAGCGTCGTGTGCATTGGAAGACGTTTGTAGAGTAGCCAAACCTACATGTTACAGTAAGTGGTAATGAATAACGCTTGCTCTGTATAGTAACTGGTGAAATTTGTGAAATCATACAGATTAATGAAATGTTAATTACTATCATAATAATTAGAATTCCACAAACACAAATTGGTTGTCGCGCTTTTGTTAACCGCGATTAATATGTAGCACATAAGCAATGAAAGATGTTGAAGAAAACAGGATTGCATTGCTTTGAATGTACTACAGAAAGATATTGAGAACGTTAAATTATTTTCCCTTTCCACCTAGTATGGTTTCGTGAATCACGCATTGGAGTTGCTTGTCTTAAGAAGATATGGCGAAGAGAAATGGGCGGAAATAAAGTATGTTAAAACTACCGATCAGTATAGGTAATCATGCGATGGTGAGTACAATTAGGGATTAATAGTGCGAGAGATGTTTGGAAATTTTGCCAAAATTGGACGAGCCGCCGGCCGAGTCCAATTTGGCAAATTTCCAAACATCACGAGTACTATTAATCCCTAATTATACGAGCAACATCGCATGATTATACTTGTTTGTTTATTATTAGCATATGACAAAATTGGACACTTCTCCGTCAACATCATATTCTCTCGCCAAAACCCAGTCCTGCCAGACTTTCAACGTACCAAAATTTAGTACTTTTGTTCGTATTTTCATCTAGTTCCTCAAGGGCAATTTCATTTCACATTTGTGTTCAAAATATACCTTTCCGCCATTTTGTTTGCTTTGGGAAAATCATTAATTGTACTGCAGTACAATTAATGATGGTAATAGAACGAGTGCTATTAATGCCATAATCATACTCGTGATTACAAAATCAACCGACCGCATAGGCAGAGGCAAATAATTGATCTGCGAGCCACTGATAAATAACGATATTTTGCGATAGCCGAGTTCAATAATTGTCTTATCATTTACCGATTAGTATTTGTCAATTATTATTATGGGCACAAGTTTAATAACAAATCCAAGAACAGTCAACGGAAAAAGTATAATTTAGTCTGACATACACAACGTAAAAATACTGTATTGCACAAAAATTGTGATTTTTATAAAATCAAGCATGTAAACAATTTAACTTTTGTTGCCTATTTTTTGTTTTCGGCGTCCTTTTCCACCAGTAAAGATGACAAATCCGCTTTCCGATAGCTCGGCAAAACCAGCCATGTTGACATTTCAAATGAGAAGACGGTATTTTTTAATTTAAGCTGACGAATAATTTTCAAAGTGAGCATGCTCAATGAAGTATTTGCACCAGTTATTTGCGCCTGATCGATATTTGCGGACAGTTATTTGCAGCTAACCAATCAAAATTGAGAATACTATAAAGTGAATGATAATATTGAATATGTGCAGGCTGTATACACCCTTTTCATAAATGGCTGCCGATTAAAAATTCTTTTATGTGCATATAAATTCGCCCAACTAGCCTCGTTTCTGGGTAGAAATTCCTTTGAAATCTTAACATGAGTACGAGGCTAGTTGGGCCAATTTATATGCACATAAAATAATTTTTAATCGGCAGCCATTTATGAAAAGGATGTATAGCTCGTGTATTATTAGGGATTCTGAAGATTTGGTAAAATTGTAATTTATAGAAAGCAGGCTGGTCTAAATTTGGAAGGAAGATTTCTTGTGCGAATTGTCTACGATGATCTCAAAACGTACGACTTGGTTGAAGCGGCAACACAAGTTTTAGGTAATCAGATATAATTTCATATACTATGCGCATTAAGACTATGCGCACTATAAGAATCAGAAAAACTGAAGCGTTGTATTCACCTTGTCAGAACTGCGACAGGAGTACATTGAATAACCCTTATACTAGACCGAATAGAATTAAACCACTGATAAATGACTCTTTCAGAGGCAGAGACATGCACAATTCTAATTCTTAGATAGCTATGTTCTATTCCAAAGTTGTAAATTATGTGGTAACGATTTAAACAAACGGTAGCCGATTTTGTCTATTGCCTTTGTTTTGTCTATTATTTTAGGCATTCCTGCTACGAAAATCCTAGAAATGTTTGGAGAGACGTTCTTCGACTTCTGTCAAGAATCAGGTTACGACAGAATCCTGCACGTCCTGGGTGGCAAGTTGAGTGAGTTTCTTTGCAACCTTGATGCCTTGCATGATCACTTGGGCAGTATGTATCCCGGCATGAGAGCTCCGTCCTTCAGAGTGACTAACCGCGACGGTGCGATTATTTTGCACTACTATTCAGTACGAGATGGACTGGAACATATTGTGCTTGGCATTGTCAAGACTGTCGCAAGGAAGCTTCTCAACACAGAAGTAAGTAGTAAACTGATGTATACAAGCAAGTGCCAGTTGCGCGAGATATTGATGTAAGCTACAAGGAGAGACTATAACTCAGTTTCCCCTTTTTTAATCCTGATTAGAGATTCGAAAAAATAATGAAAATTAATTCCGTGGGTTTTATTAATTTACTAGAATGTTATCACTGTACATTTCTACATTTCATCACTGCACACGTTCACTTCATCACTTCCCAAATTGGTTATTACTGCACACTAAAATTAGGTATATATGCATGCTTATAGATGCTTGTGTAAAGAAGAAGTTTTAAAGAAGAAGTTTTATTTCTTCACAACAATTTTACAATCATTCATTAGTTACTTATAATTATAAATAGAGTGAAGCCGGCTCTCCAAAATAACCAATAGGCTAATCAGAGCTGGAGGCCAAAGATACCGAATAATAATAAAAGGAATTAATGCAGTAAGATATTAAGAACAAAAAATTAAAAAAATAAAGAAGTGATATAAAAAACTACTTTCTGAATTTTTTTTTAAAAGGTTAGTACGAATCAACAAAATTAGCTTTAAGTTTTTGTTTGAGCTGAGTGAATGACAATCTTTTGTCAAAATCGCTGAGTGCATTCCATACCTTGACACCCCGATATCTAATGTTAAATAAACCAAAATTTGTCCTGGGTTTAGGTAATGATAAACAAAGTCCCGACGCAAGTCTTGTATTATATGAATGTAATTTATGCACAGGTGTAATGTTAAGCTTGCAATGTTTGGCACTCCATATTCCTTAATAATGTTTATTTATGATTTCATAATTATATGATCATGATCACAGGTATCCGTGGAAATCATTCAGACAAAGGATGAAGAGAACGACCACGTTCAACTCGCAATAACAGAAATCAGCAGTGGAGATTCGTCGGAGATGAAATTGGATGAAGCTGATCTTACAATGGGCGGTCAACTTAACTTAGAGCCAAAGATTTCTCCCATGTCGTTCTGCAAAGCTTTCCCATTTCACGTCATATTTGATCGTAATCTGATGGTAATCCAGGCGGGAGACTCTGTATGTCGGGTCCTACCACAGCTTAATGCGGAGGATGTGAATTTTGGTGATCTGTTTCAGTGTGTCAGACCTCAGATCGAATTTACCGTTGACTCTGTATTGGCGCACATTAATACAGTTTTTGTTATGAAAACGCGACAAGGTGTTCTAGTGGTTGATGAAGAGAACACGCCACCAGGATCACCGCAACGAAAGGGAAGTAATGGAGAAGAGTATGTTAATCTACGCCTTAAAGGTAACGAAGAATTCACATATGCCATGTTTCCATTTGTTTGCGGTCATTTGTTCGCATATCCATTTTGTGGTAAGGGATCCCGTCTCCAACTGAAAAGGATAGTACCGGTTGATATTTCAAACTTTATAAACGTATTTCTGCAAATCTTTATTCCCTAGCTCGAATTTGCGTTCTTTTAAAACTTGCGTCCTTTTATCAAGCAGCTGTTTCTTAGGCCACTGGGTCATGAACACTAGACCGTCTTTATAAACTATACACGGAATGTTGAACTGATATGTTGACGTGCTATATTACATCATCTACCTTGACGGCGTTTTTTCAGGCTTTGGCTATCGGAGGATGGTCTAGCGATATGATAGGTTAACAAATAAATGCTTAATATTTAAACCGGTTAAAAATATTTTGTTGAAAGAGCGAAGATGAAAACACGAACATTCTGAATATATATTTTTTTGAAAATAATAATAGCAAAAGCCTTTGTTTTGTATCATTTAATTAATTTAAGAGCGAGCAGCAGTGTTTTATCAGGTTTCGGCCAAGTTGTGTGCATTGCCAAACTAACTGTCAAAATGACAATACTGAATTAAGTCTGTAAGTGCAGTAGTTCTTAGTGCAGTATTGCCCTCCAAATTTTTTCAAAGTGCCTCTTTTGTGATGAAAAGTGCCCTTTTTGTACAAGCTAATGTTGCTGTAAACACTATATTAACATCGAAGGTGCCCTAGTTGTTGGGAAATTTCGATGTTTGTAAAAACAATTTGGTCAAAAAGTTCATTGCACGTTGGAATTCGAAAATTTAAGAAAATGTGTTATCTTAAGCATGAAATGTGGAAAATGTTTTTCCCGTGGCCGTCTCCCCCCCGTTTAGGCGCTCTTTTCATTATCCAAAAGTGACCCAGGAAGCCGGTGCCTCCCCCCGATCTCTTGATGCTTCCTACGCCCCAGCAACGCAGTGCTACGATCCTCATCGGCTATACTGCTGTAGCGGCTGAATATTTGACACTGTTAACTATATATTATATAGCTGTAAATCCGTATTTCTTTAACTTCCCTTTCTCAATGAATAAGGGCATACATGTGTACTAGTTACATTATTCTAATTCAATTTCTCGTTAATTTGCTGCGTTTCAGGCATACTTTGCCAGATTTTCGTAAAATCAATAATAAACATCCCTCCCACAAGGTTTTGTAGAAGAATTTGGCTGATACTGGACTAAAATTTTAAAAACATTTTGAAAAATACTGTATTAAATTGCTAAAACTGAAAATTCTGGCGTCCGGCTTATCACGTTTAATTTGGAAACAATTCCTCATTCATTGAGCAGCAAGTAAAAATTTCAATTCAACATTCCAGAAAAAAAGTGTAAGAATTCCCTGTTCCAAAATTCTGCCTTATCCCCCAAATGCCGGTTTATCCATGAAAATTCATACATTTTATAAAAAATATTGACAGGTCAAATGCTTTACATAGAAGAGTCTGAATTGGTACTGTACCTATGCTCTCCAAGTGTCCTTGATATGGACGACCTGCAGGCAAAAGGATTGTTTGTCAGTGACATTCCAATACACGATTCCACGAGACAGCTGGTACTTCTTTCCGAGCAGTTTGCGGCGGAGTACAAGCTTACCCAACGCCTGGAAGTACTAACAGACTACCTCAAACAGACTCACAAAGAACTCGAGGCTGAGAAACAGCTTACAGATCAATTGCTCTATTCCGTCTTGCCTTCGTCCGTCGCTGATCAGCTGAGACAGAAGCGGCCAGTGCCTGCAGAAAAGTACGAAATGGTCACCATTCTGTTCAGCGCTATTGTTGGATTTACCGATTTCTGCAAGAGCGCCATGCCTCTAGAAATTGTGCAGTTGTTGAACGATGTATATACCAGTTTCGATGTTTTACTTGATCCCCGTATCAATGATGTTTACAAGGTGAATGAAATTATATATGAAACGTTTTGTAATTAGACTTTATCATCGCACCAAATTGCACATGTGGTGCATACAGTGGGCCTTATTTCCATTAAATACCACGCATCTCACTTGACAGTATTAATTGTTGAAGGGTTATGCTGATTGAATTTTGAGTGTAAATTTTATACTTTTATTAGATCTAAGCAGGAGCGGTTGCCAAAAATGCATGCAAAGATATATTTTCTAGAAGGAATCGAACCTTCTGGTCCAGTGATTCCGATGTAGCGCTCTGACCAACTCGGTTACAGAGTCCAGTTGTCGAGCTTTTATTTATTTTCATTAGAACGCATTCAATTGTTCTTGATAATCTTGAACTTCTACCACCTTAATAAAATGAGAAGATCTTTGTAGCCTATTCGCAACATACAATCAGGGCGGAAATCGTCCAGACGTCTTGCGTAGGCATCCGATACCGTCGTCTTCATAAATGTCCGAAACCCACCCTCCTTAAACCAATGTGGCCATCTTATTCGTCATAAAATAACAAGTGCACATCATATTGTGAAGAAACATTAGAAATATGAAATGGAGGATTTAGGTCAGTAAGTGAGTTTGCATATTCGGCGATGGATAAAATTTAATCTTCATAGTACCTGCGACAGGCTTGTTAATAAGATGTTATATGTCCTGCACCAGGTCACAGAGTAGATAAGACATACAGAGACGTAACTGACCGTTGTAAACACTGCGGAAGATTACGTTATCATGTACCCACTTTTTTTCAGTCGACCGGGCGAAATGATCAACTGCGCGTGCTCATCAAGTTTAAAGTAAGCCGTCATCAGGTCGTCATCCAATCAGATGCATGCATCTAGTAACTTGCCGAGCATGCGCACAAAAAATGGGTACACTAGTTACGTCTCTGTATGTCTCTACTCTGTGACCAGGTTCCATAGTTACATTTTTCGGAACTGCTCCTGGTTAGGTCAAAGAAATGTATAAAATTCACACTCGAAATTTCAATCTACAAAACCTTTCTATTAGTCATATCGAGTTTATAGATGCCCAACATCCTGCATTATATTTGCGTATACTTCTAACCGCTAATTACGTTTTACGTAGGTCGAGACTGTGGGAGATATGTACATGGCTGTTAGCGGGTTGCCAGAAAGATGCAATGACCATGCACGCAAGATCTGTAATATGGCACTAGATATGATGGAGATAGTGCAAGAGATCAATACTCACAAACGAAAGATACAGGCAAGTTAGATCGCCTTTAGACTAGACGCCAGTATCAATTCTAAATCCTAGTACGTAGTGTGGATGCCCGGCTCGTTGCTGGTCAAGCGAAATTAGAACAAACAGAAAATCTAACATTGACTGAGATTAATCCCAATTCAATACCAGGTCACCTTAATTCCGATTCAAATCCGATTCAAATCCAATTCCGCGCAATTCAATTCCAATTCCAGTTCAATTCAGTACCAATTCAATTCCAATTCGATTCTAATTTATTAATAATCCAGTTCATTTCCAATTCCAATTCAATTCCATTCCATTTCAATTCAATTCAATACAATTTCAGTTCCAATTCAATACCAATACAATCCAATTCAATTCTAATTTAATGAATCCAGTTCGTTTCCAATTCAATTCCAATTCCAATTCAATTCCAATTCAATTCAATTCCAATCCAATTCCAATTCAATTCCAATTCAATTCCAAATTAATTCCAATTTAATTCCAAGTCCAATTCAATTCCAATTCAATTCTAATTCAATTCCAATTCAATTCCAATTCAATTTCAATTTAATTCCGATTTAATTCCAATTGAATTCCAATTCAACTTCATTTCATGCCAATCCATTTCAATTCAATTCGAATTCAATTGCAACTCAATACCAAGTCTATTTAAATCATTTCGATCCAATTAAATTGAATCAATACCAATTCAATTCAAATCAATTACAATTCAATACCAAGTCTAGTCAAGTTCCAATTTAATTTCAATCCAGTCCAGATTAAGTACCAATTCAATTCCAATTCACCTTCTGTTGCAGCTTAATTGCGGTTACAGCTTAGTTGCGATGCTCGAAAAGCGGTTCCAAAAACATAATATATGTTTAGGTTCTTTCCCAGAGCAGTTGTGGTGAGATTTGAGGCAATGATTAGTCTTGTATATTTTTTCTAATTGACAGATCACAATTGGTATTCATTCTGGTGAGGTTGTCTCTGGTGTTGTTGGTCAGGTGATGCCAAGATATTGTTTATTTGGTAACACTGTGAACTTGACCAGCAGAACGGAAACTACAGGAACTAGTGGCAAGATCAATATTAGTGAATACACTTACAGGTAAAATGGGCTTAGCAAAATAAAAATAATGGTTATTATTGTGTGGTACTCTAATCACTTTTTTCCATGAATCATCCAATTTGAAAAAGACATTCTTTGCAATAATATGCC
This sequence comes from Paramuricea clavata, assembly GCA_902702795.2. Classification (NCBI taxonomy): domain Eukaryota; kingdom Metazoa; phylum Cnidaria; class Anthozoa; order Malacalcyonacea; family Plexauridae; genus Paramuricea; species Paramuricea clavata. The sequence goes on from CACRXK020014038.1 coordinate 10,215, forward strand.
TGCCTCGTACCCAGGCGCTGTAATGCTTGGCCCTGGTAGCGTGTTGTTCCGCGCACGCTTCTTGACAGCAGGCAAATAATATACAATTATTTAGCGAGGTTGAGTAAAATTATATTCTGTAATTTCTCAGTGGAGAGCTGATCAATTATTTGCCAATGTTGAGGGCTCGGCTTTGTTTTTACATGTTCTTAACTCAAGGTAACATGTTTACGAAAGCGTAAGCTATAGTGCGCACGAGCAGATCATTATTTGCATCTTATAATAGCAGTATGATTTTGACCATTGATAGTATTGCCATCAGCTTTTTGCCGCTGACATGGAGTCATGTGCAGGAAAATATTAGCCATTGAAAAATATTTTGTGTGGTTTTTGAACAGTTTCGTGTATTTAAAGATTTTAACAGTTTTAAAGATTTTAACGGCTTTTTTGTTCCTTTTTGCGCAAAATAGATGTCTCCAACAACCTGGAAGCATGGATCCTAGCTTTGACTTCGAGTTACGCGGGCCAGTCAAGATGAAAGGCCGAGATGAACCAATGATCGTGTATTATTTAACCCGCGACTGTTCCCGCCCACGTGTTCGCTCCGTCTTGCGAGAGTACAACATCAAAGCTCCGTTCTCTGCATCACCTGCAATCAGCCATCGTGATATGAAGAATTCGCCGGGTTGTCCAATGTCAATGATGCTTGATGTTAAAACCCACGTTACATAGAATTTAATGCTTGCCTGCGATTGAAAGAATACTTGTAACAGCGTGACATGGGCGTGTCTTATACACGTGTCTCAAAAACTGTAAATATAATGAAACCGTCAATATATAATGGGTTTAGACCGCACTTTGGAGAGTTTGGAGAAAATCGAGATTTCGATTAGAAACACAATAGCGGGCGCTTACGGCTCTCTGAGGAAATTTGTTCTGTATTTGCGTTACGCATCTTAGACTATATAATTATACACACAATGGTTTCAGATATGGTATATATTGTGGCTTTAGTGAATCAATCTACAATGGCTGCGATTTTTGCTATATAGTTAAGTATACCCAACGGTCACCCTGTTTACACTCAATTTTTACTGATATACAGTGTTACCCAACAATTTCACTAATATGGTATATATTGTGATTTTAAATGGTTGCATCATTTGGGTTTTTTTTGGAAGGGGGGTGGGGGGGGGGGAAGGGGAGTTATAAAAAAAAGTAAAAAAAGTTGATTCTAGTATAAATGTAAATTTAGAGAAAATAATGAGGAATGAATCAAACCAATGTAGTAGGTGTATTAAAAATATGAAGCAGGAAATATAATAGGTCCCTCCAACTCCGCCCTAGTCATGGGATTTTAGTGGATTGAATTTCAGCGTTTGCACCTGACGTGACAGCCACCGTGTTGGTGTTCCAATTCAAATGAATTATAATTAGACTCTTTAGTCTGGAACACAACATGGCGGGAATGAGTGCGAATGCTCTATACAATCTTAGGCCCAAACGGGAGCAGGTGCGATTTCTGAGGGCCTATAAAAGATTCCAGAGGGTCTAAAGTTGCATTTTTCGTAACTGTTGCCGGTTAGGTAATAGGTACAGTATAAAATTGTGTATACTGAATTTTCGTATCAAAATTCCATCCACTGAAAGCTATCGAAAAGGATTCCCAAAAGGTTGAAATACACCCATATACCTAAAGGCCATGTTACATGAGGCAATTTTACTTGAAACTTGCAACGCAATTTCTGACACTGAGCTATACATCTATCTTATATAAAAAGTAGTATAGGGAAATTCTGAACATGGCCCACAGTTTGCTCTGCGCCAACATGTATGATAACATTAACTTCTAATTTCAACCCTTAAAATTCCATCCACTAAAAACCTATCAACTGAGATAAAATCCTTTCGTATGTTATTCAATAGGCTGTTATGTTGCTTTATATGACATTGCGACTATAAGAAAGCTAAAAGAAATCATATCATTATAAATAAATGTGATTATTGAAGATTTAAAAGCATCAAAAGTGTATTTATTGTCGATCTGTTGCTGGCTATACCATTTTCCTTACGGAAGTTGGCGAAAATGGCCTTGGGAATGGGATCGGCTGATCATACAATCGATATCCCCATTGTTCTGTTCAAAAACGCATTTTAATGCATAATTAAAATTATCTTGCGGTATAATTTATTCAAACAACTCTACCAGTAGTGCATTAATTAAAATTGTTTTGTCTTCAAATTATACGGTGAACATAGACTTAGCGAAGATTCACTTACGTCCTGCACTACGTGTTTGTCGGATACATGGATATAGGAAGGATTATGCAAGTATATACTGCTCTTAAAATAAAGTCTTTAGTCTTTCACTTATTATTCGTAAACAAACTACAATAATTTAATTTCACATAAATTATCGTATCAAAACACCAATTCTCGTCCCCAGAGTCATTTTCACTCGGTCACTCGTTGAGAATTAGGCTCTGGGTTAGACGACTGAAGGGAGAGATATGATTGGTTTCTCAGAGAAATGCTATTTCGCAGAATTTGAGCACTTTTCGCTAGGCAAAATTATTCTACTCAAAATATGTCAACACACATATTTCGTTTCTTCGTAATACTTCTCTGTGAAAATTGTTACTGGCGCTAAAGAGTCCAAATTCAAGAGTATGCGCTTTAGAAACTACTGCAAGTTTTCTTGCATTTCCGGCTCAGTGTATCCCAGGGTCTATGAAGGTCGCGCTCGGCCGAGAGGCGCTGGGAACGAGGATGCAAAACACCCAGAAATTATGTGCGTCATATGACCAGCCGATCCCACGGACATTTTCACCGATCTTTAGCCGTGGAGGCAAAATGCCCAGGGGGCGAGGAATTTATCCAAAATAAGGCAGAATTTGGCAATCTCGAACCCTGAGCCTGCAATCCCCTGTGGAGGCTTGCTGAGGCTCTGGGAAACACCAGCGAAATTCGGGCTCTGATTGGTTGTTTTTCAAGTGCTAATTATTATTATATTCAAACCGTCGGTCAATTGAGTGATTCTAACATCGTTTAATTAATATAAAGTTTATTTTTGTTTGTGTAGTATGTTTAAGCATATCAGTGAGACACACAGCATAACTCTACTGAATAAACTTATTAAGCTTTCTTCGCTTCTCATATTAAATCAGTAGACTATTCTGATTAGTGATACATATCAGTATGACATATATGCCAATAACAAAATGTAGAATA
>CACRXK020014039.1:0-13424 GCA_902702795.2 Paramuricea clavata
GTAGTGGTAGTATGTTGCACTGGTAAAAATCTTTATTTACAGTTTAAAAAACGTAAAATATAAATGAAGCTTTCGGACTAAGCGTCCATCGTCAGGATTAAAATGGCAAAAATGATTAGTCGCTTAAATACTATTTACATGTTAATGACCTAACTAAAATATTAGGTTTTTGAATAATTAGACTAAAGACAAAAGAGTCATAATAGAGTCATATAAGCGTAATATAGAGTCAACAAAAGAGCCATAATAAGACACTGGATAAAAGAGTCATAATAGCGTATTATAGCGTCAACAAAGCATTATTTAGTCTTTGTCAATTAGCGTTCTAAAAACTTCCGGCAATGTTCTGCCATTGTCTCTATTGGCAATGGCACTCTTCTCATTTTCCATAATCCAGGCTTCCTTCCATTTTCTATGCGACCACCGACTTTCCTTACATACTACCTTGGTATCATCCCACACAATGCGATGATCATTGTCAACTACATGTTCTGCCAAAGCTGAGTTTTTCACCTTCCCATTCTTTACACTTGCATGATGTTCTTTTTGTTCTGAGTTTTTCACCTTCCCATTCTTTACACTTGCATGATGTTCTTTACACTTGCATGATGTTCTTGCATGATGTTCTCGTAAAGAATGGGAAGGTAAAAAACTCAGCTTTGGCAGAACATGTAGTTGACAATGATCATCGCATTGTGTGGGATGATACCAAGGTAGTATGTAAGGAAAGTCGGTGGTCGCATAGAAAATAGAAGGAAGCCTGGATTATGGAAAATGAGAAGAGTGCCATTGCCAATAGAGACAATGGCAGAACATTGCCGGAAGTTTTTAGAACGCTAATTGATAAAGACTAAATAATGCTTTGTTGACGCTATAATACGCTATTATGACTCTTTTATCCAGTGTCTTATTATGGCTCTTTTGTTGACTCTATATTACGCTTATATGACTCTATTATGACTCTTTTGTCTTTTAGTCTAATTATTCAAAAAACCTAATGTTTTAGTTAGGTCATTGACATGTAAATAGTATTTAAGCGACTAATCATTTTTGCCATTTTAATCCTGACGATGACGCTTAGTCCGAAAGCTTGATTTATATTTTACGTTTTTTAAACTGTAAATAAAGATTTTTACCAGTGCAACATACTGCCACTACAATGAAACTTCCTGGTAACATAACCACACTAAACTGTAATTTATAGTTTATTCCCTTGGAGCATGCAAAGTGCCTATATGTGGAATAATTTTTGCCTTAGATCCACAGCTCTCATATAGGAGATTAGAACTCGCATAAATTCTTTTACACATCCTAGTACATTTTACCATTCTAAAAGTGCATTTCCCTATCCCCTTTCAGACAGCAGAAATTTCATTTGTATTGCAAGTTTATATTGTGCACTGAATGGTGAATCAGTAAAACTAAAAGATTGCCAACCAGTTTAGAGATAGTTTTGTTCAAATGTAACTTATGTAAGTATGTTTCTCTCTTAATTAGAAATAAATCTACTGTGAATAAATTAATTGGATAGATTTAGTGTAACATATAGATTTAGGTTTCCAGTTTGTGAAATGAAATGAAAGTAGTATAGGAACTACGGGTTCGAGACCACTTCACCCCTCCGAAAAAAATACATTTTGGTCTCGGACACGCAGTTCAACGTCAAATTTCAGAGACCAGTTTTTTGAGAATCAAGTTTGTTAATATAGACTTCATAGAGTCAATCCGAGACCACTTTTGTGAATCCTAGTTTCATGGGTCTGGAAACCGGTTTTATGTCACTGTGGAGCCTCTTCAACAACTTTACCACCTTGACTGTGTAGTACACTACCCCCAGTTTAATTTGTGTTACTTACTCCATTGGCGTCCTGTTTTCTGTTCTGTGTACTCCTTCAAGCTTAATTTCATTGGACACAGAGAAGTTGATTGCTCCACTCTTGCGACTATTTTTAGCCTCAGATTCACTCTCTTTGGACAGCCACATAACTTACTCACACATGGCAAACATGACTGGTATTCATCGTTTTCAGAATTAACTTTACTCACACAACCTAAGCACAACATCTCTGTATAACATTATAATCCATGTTATCCACCATTTGATCCTGAATACAACAGAGACCAACAGAATGACATATCCATGCTCTTTCCAGTAGGCATTGATTGTTCAGGCTTGACTATCACACACCATGCCATTGTGTTATCAACCAACTCAGCTTACCCCCCAATGTAGTATTCACTGTTCCCTTTGCGGATATCCTTTTTCTGCCGTGTGAATATACCGTTGGACTGCTTCACATAGATTGACACACGCAGAATCAGTTCCAAGCCCACGTTGGTTGTGTCTGTGAGAAGGGAAGCATCAGACTTAATAGTGAATGATTCCAGATTGAGGTTAGTCAGATTGTTAATAGTATCGATTCTCCACGAGGGTGGAATCTGATCGTGACAGTAAGCGTGATATCTCGAGGCAGTAGTTGTAACTCCACGATAACCCCACACCCACTGTGCCACTTTATGATGCCTACTCTCAACGTACTTTCCATTGGCAATAGTAGAAGCAAAGTTATTTTACACCCATTGCTTGTTCACCGCGTCCTTAGCACCTACCGGATCTCTCAAATCCACAATACCGCTTGAATCTCCCATATCAAGATCGCCTTCCACCAGACCGCGCCTGACTTACTCATGAACTTATCTGTGACCCACCCTGTGTTAGGTACAGACTCCCTGTTAGGGTTATTACGTGAAGACAATCTAAGCTTCTCAATGGTGTGCCCACCCATGTCAATACTACCTGTCATCGTGAATCCTCCCGTATTTATTGTACTCCCACTTACATGATCGGTGACCCACTTCTTAGAAATAGCAGACCCGTCAGTTGTTGGGTTAGCCACACGAGTTATCTCAAAACTGTTAGCATCAAGGTTGCTTGCTAGCGTACCACCATCACGCTTCACAAACTGTAACCCCCAAGTGTCTATCGTCTTACTTGACAGTGCAGCTGTGTCTCCCACAGAGCCCCCTGCGAGTCCCACTGTACACTATGCCCTCCCATGTCAATATTACCCGTCATTGTAAAGCCACTACTGGTAAGAGAACTTCCACTCACATGATCAGTGACCCACTTTTTATTCACAGCGGACTTATCATCAGTTGGGTCACTCAGATTTTTGATCTCATGGTTTTTCATATCAATCTCTCCAGCAATGTCAAGTCCAGAGACAGGTCTGTTTAGCATACCTACTACCCATCCATTGTGAAGAGCAGACCTATCAGTAGTAGGGTTACCAAGAGCCTTTATTTCGTTGGATCCCATATTGAGATTACCCAACATTGCTCTCGTACCATCCAGTGGAAGGTGCTTTATGCTTTGACTCCTAACGTAATCAAGCGTTGCAGCATTGTTAGCGTCACTACCTGGTGTAACGTTAGTGATCATATTATCTCCCATATTAATGTTTCCTGTCATAGTAAACCCTGCTGGTTGAATGGTGACAGAAGCCTGTTTAACAATCTCATCATCTACCCACTTCTTAGTAACAGCAGATGTGTCATCCGTTGGTGCACCCAAACCTTTCACCTCATTACCACCCATGTCAATGTCACCCTTCATAGTAAAACCATTTTTATTAACTCCACTTCCACCTGACATGTTAACATTAATTTTACCGCCATCATATCCCTGATAGGGAGTCATCTTATGAAATACGTAATGTTTCACAGCACTACTCTCAAGAGAAGGAAAACAACAACCATCCCAATACCGAGTCCAGCTAATACACCATTACCCGAAGACTCGCGAGGTCCAACTACCTTATGCGACACAACTGGTACATTATCAGTAGGAACAGTTGTCTGCATCTTCTTCGCAGTCTTTTTAGGACCCACTGTGTCTACCTTAAGAGTATCCAAATGATGAACAGGCGTACTATCCGGTGAATGTTTCTTAGGAGGGGGAGTCTTCTTTACTCCGACATAGTTTAGTTTAGTATTAATCCCAAAGGTAGTCGTCTTTGTAGGACTTGCGAGTATATTATTATATTTTATTTTTTTATTTTTTTATTTTTTATTTTTTATTTTTACAAGCTTTGTCACAACAAGAATACATCATGACAAATAACAATCATTACATATATAACATTACAAATGTGACAGGAAATCACAACAGCTTCAGGCCAATTACTGTGATCCCAAAACGTACAAGTACAGTGTTACACAAACATACACACACACAGACACACATATATGTATATATAGATACATATCTGATTTAAAAACAACATGCAATAGGTTTGGTTATGTCCCGGGCCTGGTTACATTTCAGGCAAATTGTTTTCCACGACCGAGGATCATCCACATCATAATTCCTATCTAATGCGGTATAGTAATATTTAATTAAGATATTTTTAAAGGTTATTAGAGAGTTAGATTTATCGGTTATTGATCCTGGTAATATGTTCCATATTCTTGTTGTTCTTATCGTATAAGTCTGTTGGTAGGTAGAGGTTTTACATTTCATAACTTGGAAGTTTATGGAGTTCGGATCCACTGATCTTGTAATTCGTGAGTTTTCATTATGTTTGGGAACAACTGCATCCGAGAGGCACATGATACCGCAATTTGCCTTGTAGAAAAATAACATGTCTAGATATTCATGCCAATAACTTAGAGGTAGAAAGACCAAGTCAACAAGCCTTTGGGTGTAGCTGCTTTCACAAAGGAAAGGTAGATCTAAAATGTATTTAGAAGCACGTCTTTGTACGCGTTCTAAGCGAGCGATGAGGTTGATGTTTTGTGGAGACCAAACTTATGTAGCATATCCCATTTGCGATCGAACAAGTGTTATATATAGTGTCCGACGGGCTTTACAGTTCTTGATTGTTCTTGTTGATCTTTTGATGAAACCCAACATTTTGTTTGCTTTTGAGCATTGTTCCAATACCTGTTTGCGCCAGGTCAAATTGTTTGATATCCATACGCCGAGATCACGCTCATTTTCAACGTTTTCTAACATGCTATCTTGTAAGGTGTATGGATACTTGATCTGGCGATGTTTTCTGGTGACCCGCAGAGCTTTACATTTGGAAGTGTTTAAGTGAAGACCCATATCTGAAGAACTTGATTCAAAGCTACTCAGGTCCTCCTGTAACGATGTAGCATCACCGATATTATGGATTTCTTTGAAGATTTTGGTGTCATCAGCGTATGTTGCAATGGATGAATTCATCACAGAAGAAGGGAGATCATTTTCGTATAACAAAAATAACACCGGTCCGAGAATGGAGCCCTGAGGTACCCCTGATGTTACTTGACTAGGTAAAGATGTTGCACCGAGGATGGTTGTTTGTTGACGACGATCTTGTAGGTAGGAGCGGAACCAGTTGAGAATGTTGCCTCCAAAACCAAATTCACGGAGACGAAGAAGAAGACGTTTATGGCTAACTTTGTCGAAAGCCTTTGACATATCTAAATAAATTACATCGATCTGTTTGCCACGATCTAGTTGTTTTCCTATCTTGTCAAAAACTTCGATAAGTTGGGTCACACAGCTAGTTTTTCCCGGGAAGGAAACCATGTTGACAAGGATTTATTCGACAGAAAATATGATCTTTAATAGTATTGAAGACACAGCGTTCCAGAACTTTCGAAACCAGAGAGAGCAGGGATATAGGTCGATAATTTTCCACAAATTCCTGGTCTCCTTTTTTATGAGCAGGAACAACATTAGCGAGTTTCCAATCAAATGGTACCACGCCGATATGCAACGATTTGTTAAATAATTGACATAGAGATGGAGCTATTTCAGATGCAGTTTCTGTTAGTAAACGAGCAGGAATCCCATCTGGTCCATGAGCTTTGTCGTTATCAAGACTTCTAAGTACATTAGCTATGTCGTCAGGTGTTAAAACAACATCCTCCAACAAGGAAATGTTATCATCGATTGTGGACGGGTCTATAGAAGTATCTGGATCATTGGTGAAGATGGATGTAAAATAATTATTAAAGAGAGTTGCTATGTTCGCTGGTGTTTCTGAGTATTTCCTTGAATTTCCTTCAACCCCCATTGAGACTTTCTCGGGAACATTGCAAGATTTGGTTTTTAGCTTGAAGAGCGACCAGAAACGCTTTGGGTTATTTCCGTGATCATCACAAATAGAGTTGATGTACTTTGAACGACTTTCACGCAGCATTTTTTTAATGGCAGTTCTGAGATGTTTGAATTTTTCTTTCAGGTTAGTAGATGTAGGAGCTTTCCTTAACTTCCGCCGCACAGAGTTTTTCTTTTTGATATTATGCATTATAGCACTGTTCATCCACGGGACGTAATAACGGCTTCGTAATTTTGTAGATGGAATATGGTCCGATACAGTCGCTAGGAAAGTATCTTTCCAATTACGCCAATCTTCGTTAATATCACCATCGCTTGAAATTAATCCAGAGAGGTTTAAGGACTCGAGAGCAGATCTAAGAGCTGTAAAATCTCCTCGCCGATAATCATACACAGTCCTGTTAGTTTTTGGCAAGCGTTTGGGGTGAACAAAGAGGTCAAAACTGATTACACTGTGATCAGTAAAGATATCTGCTTCAGCAGGGGACAAAATTTCGCTAATTTTAACCAGTTTTGGAATGTTTGTGGTAACGAGATCGAGAACGTTATTTTCTCTAGTTGCGGTGTTGTTGAGTTGAACCATAAAGTAGTCATTAAGTAATTCAATAAAAGCATTCTCAGAGAAACCTGTCGTTTGTTCTGGTGAGTTCCACGAAATTTGCGGAAGATTAAAATCCCCTGCGAGAACAATGTGTTGGTGACTTGAACAAATATCACCAAGAAAGTTGTTGAAACGTTCTATCCAAGTCTGGTCTTCATTTGGAGGACGATAGCAGGAACCCAGTATTATTTTCATATTTGTAGCTGTTGTTATTTCAGCCAAGATGATTTCTAGCTCATAATTGTCTTTAATTTCATGCACAGATTTAAAGGAAGATGTTTTTACGCCTAACAGTACTCCACCACCGCGAGTTTTTCGATCATTCCTAAAAACAGAATAACCTGAGTGCAGAATTTCAAGATCGCAGATGTCTTTCTTTAGCCAAGTTTCATTCACAAAAATAATATCACTGTCCTCGGAGTACACCAAATTCTGGACGAGTTCCATGTTACTGCGTTTACCTTCACTGCTGTTTGTACTATGTAAGCTTGTTAAACTTCTTGCGTTAAGAGAAAGACATTTTACTGTTCGATTGCTAGTTGAAGAAGTACAAGGACCAGGATTTGTCGCCACATCACCAGCCAGATTTATTTCGTATTGATAGTTTAAAGGATAGTTGAATTGCCTTTGTTTTAAATCTCAAGTAGCAGCCCAAACACAACACAGTTTGTCAGGTAAAATTGCAAGTTCAGAATGAATAACAATGCCATTTAGCGTTGTTTCGACAGGAATGTACGATGGTTTCAGTTTAAAGCACAACCAGAGAATTGTCATAAGAAGAATAAAGCAGTTCACGCCATTCTTTATCCAGTCGAAAATATTCCGAGTGTTTCCAATATCTATTCCATAAATGTTCGATACGCACGCAATTTTGTTCCGACGTTTAAACTTGCGCACCGTCGTCAGCATACTCGTGGCGTATTGACTAACGTGTATACAGCAACTGACAATTATACAATCCAATTTCGATAAAACAAATGAGAAAAGTCCACGAAAACAACACAGAAACAAACAAAAACTTTATACGAACTTCAGAATCCTTCGAACGGAAGTCTTACGGAACACTTGAAATTGTATTTGTTTAAAGGAAGTGCAGAAATCAGTTTAAAATGCGTAAAAACGCAGAGCACTTTCGTGCGTGACGACACGCGGCCACGTCACGTCACGGATCGTCACGTCACGTATATATATCCAGGAATAGGCGTTTCAAGAATGATTAGCCTAGAGGGGATCAGTATTATGTTAGGATTGATTGCCATATTCAGTATCACATTAAGGGACACCCCTTATAGCTGTCCTCATATCGCTAATAGTAACGTTCACATTAATCTGCACCACGGTGTCATTAACAATTCTTCTGAAAGCCTGTTGCGTTTGGAGAGACTTACCTAATTTACTACTGACAATACTCCACCTTATTTTAGCTTGAGCTCCCAACACAGAATAAACATAACTTTCCACACTATCCATAAGCAACTGTACTCCGACCTGTGTGATACCGTCCGACTTATACGGTATGAAGTGAAGATGATCGGAATTCGAGTAGTTTAGCCATCCAGCTTTCATATATGTTCCACCTCCGTAACTGGCCCCATTGAAAGACTGAATACTGACTGGAAGATATCCTTTCATTCCACTTAGATCGTATGCTTTCATCAGCTCAGGGTTCTTAATAAACTTTCTCATTGTGTAGTAAAGATGGTATCTAGCTATTGAAGTAACCTGCTTGGGGGTATGATCATTCCACTCCAGATTCCTAACAGAGATACCACACAGAAAGGTTGCAATATACGCGGAACATATCTGAGCAAAATATGATTCATTTACAAAGTCCATGCTAACGGTGCGTATATTAATCTCAACATTACTCGGAAGTTCATCGGTGCCCCTGTTGTTTTCATAGAGCATTGACTTATTTTTCCAATCATGAAGCCCAATGGGTGTGAACTTTGAGTAAAAGTAATCGTTGTCAGAAACGTATACCTTGAAGTTATGAATCTGATAACCCAAATTAACAGCACTTTGGAAGGTAGGGTAGTGGTGAATTCCCCACTCATGCTTAGGTTCTCTCAAATGTGTGAAAGCCGGTATGTTACCTCCTGAAGCGCAAACCAATGGCCACCCATTCCTGGTATTATCAAGTGTCTCAACCTTAGCCTTACCAGTAGGGGTGACAACCTTTGTTTTCTGTTGCGGGACTACAGGAGTGGGCTTTTTCTTATTTGCATAATAAGGGTCCTTCACAACTTCACCATGTTTTTGATAATCAGTCCACTCCTTACTCTTGCTGTAGTGATCGGAAGCATGTATGGGATCACCTGGATGTAAGAGATGTTTTCGTTTCTTCAGAGTGTAGTCCATCTTCGAATAACCTACCGTATGTTATTAGAATGAAGTTTACAATTTTTATAAGGGGTTCACGCACTGTAGTACCGCTACAGAACTCGGTATTAACAAGCAACTATAATTCAGTCTTTTTGAAAAGAGTGTCGGTCTTCTGGGAGTATATGAATATTAAAGAAGATACGATAATGGTAAGAACAGGTAAACAGGCAGACGAAGAACATACACTATAACCGGGTTACTACACATTTGATGATATTACTAAATTTATAAAGGAAACCGGGGTAGCTGAAGTAAAGTACGTTAAAGAAAGGGGAAAATCCTCACTTAATGGGACAGATGGTGAGTATTTCTTCCTTGAACCAACACTGTCAAGAATGTTGGGATGGACTAGCCCCCACCAACAGAAGTATATTGGTGTGGGAAGGTTCATCGAATCGTATGATAGGGTAGACATTAACCTTGGTCTCAAGTTTGTAGACATTCATTGCAACCTCACTAGTAAGAGCTACAACGTAGATCATAGGGGGAAGACAAGCGATGTAATAACAAGTGTCACAGTTCCAACAGACCGATCATTATTCGGTTCAGTGGTTAGCTACATTGACGTTGAGAGCAGAACTTCAATTGTCAAGGGAACATGCTCAGAACTTATGTTCCACATGACAGACCAAGACGGAAAACCAATTGATATAGGTGAGGTGCTCATTGAGATGTACCTTGAGTAGCAGGCTTACATTGGTTAATATATGATGGACAACGATATTATGAAAGAACAGGGACTACGAGATATTTACTACAGTCCTAAGACTGGATTCCAAATACCAGAGAAACTATACCTTAGAGCAATATCAGACGGACTTGAAGTAACCAGAAATCAGGCCAAAAAATGGATAAACGAGCAGGACACATACACCAGGTACAGGCAGGTGTTTAGGAGGCACAAGTTCAGACAGACGTACGTCCAAACCTTAGGTGAGCAGTTACAAATGGATTTAGTTGACATGACAAAGTACAACGACAAGAACAAGGGATATCGGTGGATTCTCACATCCATCGAAATACTAAGTAGGTACGCGTTTACTGTACCAGTGTACAGGAAAACCGCTTTAACAATGAAGGACGCTGTCAGTAACTGTTTAGAGCAATTCAAGAACCACTTTGGGAAGTACCCAAAATTTGTTCAGTTTGATCAAGGCACAGAGTTTTACAATAAAGAAGGAAGTCATTGTTCAACAAACATAACATTGAGTTTTTCTCCACTTACTCAGACAAAAAGGCCGCAGTTGTGGATAAGTTTAACAGAACACTAAAAGCACTAATGTGGAAGTACTTCTACAGTGCCAGTACATATGAATGGTTAGACGTCCTTCAAGACTTAACCGATAGTTACAACAGTTCAGTGAACAGGTCAATTAAAACAAGACCGAACAGTGTTAATGAGTCCAACTGGACTGACGTATGGAAGACACTTTTTAGTAACGACCTAGGAAAGCCGTCAGAGCCAAAGTTTGCTGTCGGAGAAAGTGTCAGGATCTCAAAGTACAAATCAGTGTTCACAAAGGGGTATGAAGCAAACTTCACAGAGGAATTGTTCACTGTGACTGAAGTGTATCACGGGCATCCAAACACATACACAATAAAAGACAGTGCTGGTGAACCAATAATTGGCAGATTCTACGAACAAGAATTGTATAGCGCTGAAGGAAGAGAACCTGATTTCAAGATAGAGAAAGTACTAAGAAGAAGAACAGTGAAAGGTAAGAAGATGGCTTTCGTTAAGTGGTTAGGTTATGATGATAAATTTAACAGTTGGATACCAGCTGGGAGCATCAAGTCCCTAACATAGGTTACAGTATTATGGAGGATGCTGAGAACTACGATGACATTGAGTTGGAGGAGGAACAAAAAAGTTATCCTCAATATGACGACATGAACTACCACGACCCTACATCAAACTTTGATGAACTAACAAATATGTTACAAAGGGAGGTAAATTATGGTTCAGATCCATTGGTAGCCACTGACCTTAACAATGAACTCAGCTATGTGAAGAAGCGAATGGAGGAACGTGGGACAGCACAGACAACTTTCATTGAGGGGGAAGAAGGAACCGTAAACATCACAGGACCATCAGGAAGCACAACCGTTCCAAGCGCTGACTTTGTGGAGGATCCAAACAATTTACTTCCAGATGTGCTAGATGTATTTGATGAATCATTTAACACTGACTGGGGCGACATAGAGGAACGTCTGGATAAACTGAAAACATTCACCATACTACAGAGGAAAAAAGACTTTGAAAACCAGGTGGAACGTGTTCAGGCTCTCACAAGGGTTATTCAGACAAAGGAGAAAATAGTACTCAATCCTAGGAATAGAAACGTTAGGGAGCTCATCAAACGGTCATCCGTCAGGACACTCAACGATGGCACAGAGGTATCAATGTTTAGAAGTGAGCAGGGTATTAACAAAAGTGGTACCCAGATAATGAAACGTGGAAAGACCTCCATTCGAACGTACTCCAAGAATTCCCCTGCACTGAGAGAATATAAGGACCTAGTGAGGAAGATCAGGGAGGACCAGACAACTGACACTGAATTCAGAACAGAGAAGGAGGATACCGGTAGTGAGACCACAGTTATAAAGACTATAAATTACATTTGAAGACATTGAACTCATAGATGTGAGGGTAACCAGCGACGACATCCCAGCTCTAACCCCTACGGAAAATAGAGAGCTCGGAGGAGTGCTTGACCCCACAGACACCATGGACCTGGAATCAAGAGTGGGCAACGACGGTGCACTTCAGAAACAAGTAGAATACTTTCAGGACACAATCAATAAAACGATGGAGTTGAGGGATGAAACAGAAGATCCAGAGGAGTTCATCAGATTGGAAAAAAGAATAATCGCTCTTAGGGAAGCAAGGGATAGGACAGTCATGCAGAAAGAATTAGAGGAAGGTAGAGAAGCTCAAGTTGAAGACATTTCCAGATTCCGCAAATTTGTGAAATGGTTAGGAGAGGAAAAGGTGGGACTCACAGGTGTTGTAGTATCAACGGCCGGTCTAATCACAACCTTACTGATCAATCAATCAATCAATCAATCAATCAATGGAGCTTTATTAAAAAATACATAAATAGGTAAGATGGTGTCCTTTCACTAAAGTGCTCTTCCAAGGAGCCATGCGCCATAAATGGCATATTGATATTGTTTATTTAACAGCAGTAATTATATTGACATTATCATAAACACCGGAACTTCCGGTTTATCGCTAGTCACTCACGTGACTGCTTGTACTTCGAAAATACGAATTGCTCTGTAAAAACATATAGTTTTATCGTTCGTTATTTGTGAGTCTTTCTTCTATACTGGCGTGGTGGCAGCGACTTATTTCCTTATCCTTCGATCTCTAACACAGCAGAGATCATAATACACAGCACAGAAGAAAGTTTCTCGTACCAAAACAAGGTAAAAGCGAAGCAGTTTTCAGCTGTTCTACGAATCAGAGCTCGTACAGCAAGACCTCGTGAGTGCCCATACTAAACGTAAGTCAATTATTCGTATAGTTAGTTGTCTTTCTCGTTAGTATGGCAGGCAACCGTGCCCCAAAACAGTGGTCTCTCACAAAACAAGAAACAATAACATCGTTTGAAGCATGGCGTCAAAATTTACAATATACATTATCGTCAGACCCAAACTTCGCCCCATTTTTGATCGATGGGGTAACTTGGCTGAGAAAGACCACAGCCTCCCCACTTCGCGGTTTCGAAAATGATGCCGATACTGTATCCGAAGCACGCCGTCGTACTGCAGAGCAAAAAGCAGCCCAACTGGAGTTTATATTGGGCCAAATAGCCAATTATTGCCCCGTAATTTCCCGAAATACTATTGTCAAAAACTCGACATCTTTGAGCACTATTTGGCAATCAATTCGAGCTCACTTTGGGTTTCAGTCCACAGGTGGTCATTTCTTAGACTTTAATAACATTCACTTAGAAGCTGACGAGCGTCCGGAAGACCTTTACCAAAGGCTTGTTAGCTTCATTGATGACAATTTGCTCAAAGCTGATGATGGTATTCGACACCATGGTGAAAACGTTACAGCTGATGAAGACATCTCCCCAACAATGGAGAACATAATTGTGTTGACATGGCTACGCCTTATCCATCCTTCTTTACCGGCTCTAGTCAAACAGCGCTATGGTGCTGAACTTCGATCACAAACTGTCGCGTCCCTCAAACCTGAAATTTCCCAAGCACTAGACTCCCTCCTTGACGAAATTAACTCCGCCAACGATGCAAAAGTCTTCCGTACTGCTTTCCAACAATCCCTCAAGCACCCTCAATCCAGTAGTCACCGTC
>CACRXK020014040.1:0-10030 GCA_902702795.2 Paramuricea clavata
GATGTTGTGTTCAAGTCAGGGAAGAAAAGTTTGTCAATCCGTATGGATCATACGGTCCGTACAAACTGTGAAATGGCTTTACGGATCATACTTTTCGTGCCCAATCTCTCACTCGGTCAATGCAATAATTTACATGCATGATGGCATCGTATACGGTTTGCCATATCGAAAATATATTCTTCTTGTCAGTTTGTAGATGATTAGAAGTGGTTTTTCTGTTGTGGAATAACTGACGTGTGGCTGTGTGCTAAAACTGCAGACAGAACAATAGTGGCGTTTGTGAATGAGACTATGTTATAAGGCAAAAAAAAGCGTATACCAAAGTATTAAATGACAATATTATGTCAACGACAATGATATTGTAATGCTGGATGATTCCGTTTGGCACCAGCCGTCTGCCAAAAAGATACTTGATAGGTATAGCATTCAAATGTGAAGTATATAACATCCAGTTTACACTTGGTTTTATGCACATTTATCTAATAATCGCATGTAATTATATGTACAGACAACATTAAAAAACTTTAAAAATAGGTACGCGTGACGCGTACATGTATCTGCGAAAAACTTGATTCACATTTTGTATTTTCTTGAAAGGAACTGAATAATGACAGTGACATGGGACAATTGAAATATTTCATCACTTATTATAATATAATAGCAAATAAGATTTTAAAGTCAAACATAATACACATCTAACAGGGCTGTACATAGTGCGGTGGGCAGCAGGGGCAATCCCCCGCCGCCAAGAAAATTTATCAAATTTTATAATGCGATTATGATTGTAACAAATAATTATGCTGTCAGTGTCTATACAGCCGGCAGCCAGCTATTTAGTAAACTGTCACTTGTCAATCCATACTCATAGAGTTTTCAAAACTTTATTGTAATCATATGAAGCAAAAGTTCTGTCTCTTGTTGTTTACACTTGGCAATGTTAACTATTGAGTAGCATACACAAACTATTGAAAACATGGCACAGTTTTCAACGGCAAATTTAGGGAGATGACGAATCATACCAACCTTGTGCCAGAATTATTTCCTCTTTGTGGAGAAAAAGACCCACGTGATCTGCTAAAATCTAGCAGATTTTTAATTAACTATCTTGGATTCCTTTATGACAATCATACAAAAAGCAAATTATAAATTAAAATTATAAAAATTATCCAAATATTTTTTGCCCTCATCTTGGATTGCTAATTAAAAATCTGCTAGATTTCAGCAGATCATGTGACCAGCATCTACCAGGGACTTTTCTCCCCTCGCCAAGAGGAAAGACCCTGATTACGAGGTTGGAATCATACTTCCATTATCATAATCCAAAATTTGAGGCAACCAATTTGTTTGTCAAACCAATTTTCTTCTACAGTGTATGTGTATACAGCCTTGTATGTATTTTAAACTCTATAATTACTGTTTTGGAATTGTTGGGATGAGATGAGTTTTTTCATCCTTTTGTCTTTGCTGTTTCTCCACGTTGGATTCCATTAGGACATACTCTTCCACAAATTTTCCCACTGTGTCTGCGATGAACAACATCCTTTCCTCTTTTGAGCTTCCACAAAAAGGTACGCTTATTCTGGTAGGTGTATCGTCAAGGTGTTCCAGTCCCACCCATTTCAGGAATGCCGCACAGCGTTAAGTGTTCAGCTCTCATGTGGTTCTTCTTGACATTGGCATAATCGTTCGTCAGTTGGAATTGTTATTATTATTTTATAGTAGTAGAACATGCTCAATAATTAGTAAAAACATATGTTTATGTAGAAAATATGTTCAACTAATTTTTAAAATGAAATACATCCATTATTGTGCCTTCTGCACAACCATCCAATTGAGGTCATCAAGAGTTTCTTTTCACCTATACTGGACCTTTTTGTCAAATTGTCATTTCAACATGATAGATTGTGTTTGAAAACCATCCCTATATATTCCCTTTACATGCTGCACACACTTTCGTGTAGCCCCCATCAAATATTCTTTCAAAATAGTAAACATGTATATGCAAGTTCGCATTATGGTAAATTACGGTTTACCCTTTGCATGTAAAAATAACACATAACATAACTCAAGAAACGATGGTTTGGTGTGCCATTGAGCCACATTCTCCACAATGTTCCCAAACCTTTCGGCGGTATAGTCACAGCCCAATCATGTGTCATTGCTCCAGATACCCTTTCCCGTCCAAGCAAATCACCACACAGGGGTAGCTCAATACCTTTAAGATTTTGTTCTCTTTTATCAACTTCAGCCAATGCGTCTATATGATTTGAAGGACTGTCCAAGGTTTCATCTTCATCGGTCTTGTATATGTCAGCAAGGAAGTCCTGCACATAGTCCAAATATTGGTGCACATCAGAGTGCTTGTTCTGATTGTAAGACACTACTGGAAGGCCACTACAACTTTTTCTTTAACATCTCTTCCAAGTATCTGAGAATAGATAAATTATTAGATAAGGCACATACTAGTGAAGGGACTTAATATGGATTGGGGCTTAATTTGTTTTAGAAAGAAGGTCTCTGCAACATCTGTTTCGTCAGAACTATGGCGTGCAAAAACTTTATCTCTTGCCTTCTGCAACTGTTCTGCAACAGCTTGTTTGTGTGCCTCATACAGTGCAGCCACATGGTTGTCCCAAGCTTTATGATGGCAAGGATGAGGCATATTGAAAATGTCGCACAACACAGACATTCCCTCTCTTCCTACTCCCATTTCCATTGAGGAGTAAACCATTTGCCTATTGGTGTCCATGGCATTTTGAGGTTTCCATGCCTGGCTGTTGTTTCCAGACGTTTGAAGCTCAATCTTGACTTTGCATTTAGAGCATTCTATGTTGATAACTGAGCTATTTCCGTACTTATAAGCCTCATCATCACCAACTTTCAACTCTCCTCCAAATTCACATTTGTGTAAAGGCTGAAAAGCACTTACTAAATTTGACAATTCGATCAGTCTATAGCTGTATGCACCATCGACATCTTCACTTCTTTCAGTATTTTGACTGGTAATCTTTCGCATTGAAGCTGTTTCAATCGCTGGTGTAGATGCACATGGAGATGAAAGATTGCTGTTGCTTGAATTTGAAACAGGTACAGAACCATCCCATCTTTGGCATGAAATCGCCTCTTTTTCGAGGGTTTCTGCATTGCAAAGAACTGTAGTCTCTAAGAGACAACTTTCAGTTACCAATAACCAACAAAATAACATATAATACCAATAAAATATAAATCTTTGATGTGTTTTCAGCTTAAAAGCGAAGTTCTCGAACAAGGAAGGAAATTTTGGCCTAAAATGGCTATGCCACCAGGCCTGAATATCGTTACCAGTCCCTTGGGTTGTGGATTTACATAATTAGCAAAAAAAAATTCAAACTACGCACAAACAACCAAGCTACAGGGCCTTAACAAACAACAAACACAAATCCGTTTCCATGGCAATGAGAAAGATGGTTGCCTACCCTTTGAAAAAAATGAAATTTTGAGAGAAAGGAACGCTCTTAAAAGACATATTTTTGCTTTCTTAAACTTTTACATATACTAATGAAGCTTTTAAGACAAAAAAGTTATTTCGAATTTTTACAAGTGCATGAGGTAGCTTGCCCCCTTAATACACAGGACTACACACTTGATGTTAAAACCATCTCGCATTCGAAAAATAAAAATAAAGTAGGGTGCAGCAAATTATTGGATATACTGTATAGTGTCTTAAAAAGCAACTGCTCCAAAAGGTAGAAAATGGTGTGTCGTAACCCATCAAGTTGCACTGCGACCACCCTACTGTTCTGTACTTTAGTATTTTACAATGTTGAATGCAAGACAATTTTACTTGTTAATAATCAGAGTGTGCTGGCAGTCAATGGATTAACCTACCTGAATCAAAGAAAAATCAATAAGTGAAACTGTGCAATTTGTTGCAAAAAGTGCATAAAGTGTATGCACAGTATTTTGTGCTATGACCCATGCTGACATGCCGACCATCACCAGCAATAACCAAGTTTTGCCCAGTTGCTTTCAGCTTGCTTACTGTATCTTGCTTGTATTTCTTCCAATACAAATGGTTTGTTGGGAAACGTTTTTTCTGAAAAGACATGAATGGTATGACATTAAATTCTCGAACAATCCAGGGTGTGGAGTGGCATTTCATGCACTCAGCAATAAACGTTTTTCTCCAAACTACTGTTCTATAATCGTCTGGGCATATTTCTCTGGAGTGAGGAGGATTGAGTTCTACATACAGTATTTCTAAATAATACAGTTTGAAATTCCTTAGAATGATGCTAAGGTATGGTACTCAATTTGTGAGTGAACTGTTACAAAATAATGTACTTACAGCTTGACGTTTAAAGTAAGTCTTCAAAGAAATACATGATAGACCCACGTTCCTGAAGACTAAAAATGTTTTTGATGGGGAAGCACCAGACACCAAGACTGAAAAACACAGCAAGAAGTTCATTGCTGACATTTTTGTTCCTATCATGGTTGGTTGACTTTTCCAGGTATTGACAGGCGATGGACAGTGAGGATTAAAGCACTGCCTTTTAACTTTAACCATGGTACCAATCACACTTGTCTCAACCCTGTCTCAACAAAAGGCTTCTCAAATTTGCATGTTGGGCAGATCTTGAACAGGAGCAGTAGTTGGGGGAGGAAAACAATGAACTTTGGCTCTGTTCGTACATTTTCTGAATTGGTTGATACCCTGCAACAATAGAAACAAAAAATATTTGTTTGTTAAAAAATTCAAGACATGTTCTGTATATGGGACAGTACCTTCAAAATTTCTAACTGCAGTACCCATTTTGACAGTACTTATACAATAAGGTAATACAGTATCTTTGGACTTGTAAAATGCTTGTTTAAGTCATTAATATGCTATAGATGTTGTACAAACATAAAAGGGCGAGCATTAAATTGTGCACATGAATCCCTAACTCAGTTCATCCATATGGACCACTTACTTTGTATGTTGTGTTTCTTCAAATTCTTCATCATCTGAAGACAACTCTGATTCACACAAATCTTTATTGGATTCTGTATCTGGGAATAGGTTGCAAAGAAGCTTAAAAAAAATGAGGCTCCTCTTCACTTTCCATTTCTTCATCACTGCTTAGGATGCTCTCATTGTCGACAATGATCTTTTCCATAGAGGTTATCCTGTTCATACTTGTATCTAGACTCTCTGTAATGAAATATGTCACATTTAGAGCATTGATATTAAATGTATATAATATTATTTAAAATAAAAAACTGTAAAAGAATAAAAATAGAAATAGAACAGGTAATGATCAGTTGATTTTATCTGGGGTAGGGATACCCACCTCTGAGAGTGAGGAAGCAAGCATCAATAACAATATGAATATTTCTGAGAACTTACTAGCTAGTGAAAACAAAATTAATTTTACCTTTTTGTTGCTGAATTTCAGTTTCTTGGTCCTGTATCTTCACTTGGAGATCAATGATCTTGTTGCAGAGCTGGTGATTTTGACTTGATAATTTTTTGCAACCCAGACACTCGGGTGTTTGACTGGAAGCATCTTGCATCTAAAAAAATAATTTATATATTTGTGAGATCAATTGGTTGATTGATTGGAATAAATACATAAATATTTTGACTTACAGTGGAAGATTGTTCCACATGATGAATGAAGTCAACTGCTAAATCAGGCTCTGACACAAATGCAACATTTTCAAGTGATGTTGTTGATATTTCTTTCTCGGTTTCCTCGCTGCTTTTGGCCTCTTTTTCTTTTAGCAATCCCCTTATAACCTATTCAAACGAAAATGACGTATATCTGTGAGAAAGTGAGTCCATTTAAAAACGTGACAATATTACCAATGAACAGTATATACAGTACATATTTGCACTTACACTGCGATGCTTCCTAGTTGACCGCGAATCAGCCATCTCAGGTTCAGGATCCTTCTGGTGGTGTATAGAAGGAACAGCATGCTTTTTCAACCCTGCTGGACTTACGAAATCCGTTCCTAGAATCCTTGTAAATGGGCTTTCGAAATCATCAGCGTTAAAGTACTGTGAACAAAGCCGGGAGGTAGCAGTTGGCGACCACTTTGCACATCTTGTCCACACAAAAGCTACCCAAAGTCTCTGTCTATTGTTCTCCAGATTGTGTTCCAATATTCCTGGAAAGATCAGGAACGTTCGATCAATTACCAGCTACACAACACATCTATTGGGCATATTCTTGTGCAAAAAGCCAGATAATTTGAATAACGGAGAATTGCGGTGTAGATGTAAATTATTGCAAACACGAGTCACTCCTGCAATGTCACTCGGCCCAATCTCTTGAGAAAATCATTTCGCTCAGCCAAAAGTTAATTGGTGCGAAAATATGCACTATTTTGCTGTTTGAAGCCTAAGAAAAATACGAAAATCAATACAAAACGGATATATTCTACTTTCCATTAATTAAATAAAAAAGTGGGTGATATGTGCTTTAAAGCTTTATGAACCATCATAATTATGATGCACACAGTGCGCAAAACAAAACGGAGGTATTCGCCTGTGCTAAATACCTGAAATAAACGTGATAGACATCCAATTTTAAATAACAAGCAGTCGCCTCCTGCAAACTGTTATATTAACAAAAAATATCGGCTTACTAGAGACTTATTATTATTTGGTCGCCCGTTAAATATACTTAAATTGTGCATTTATACTTATGGAACGAACGATGAAATGCGACCACCCTTGCTAATTGGTTGTATAAAAAAGTGATTAAAGTTAACTATAGTTAGTGGAAACGTCATCCAATAACAAGCACGTATTTGAGAGTTAATCACTATGTAACTGCAAAATAGTGATTAAAAAAGTGATTGGGAGTTTTATACAACTGGCCCCACACATCCCCTGTTCGGCAGCATAAGAATTGGCCCCGATTCTAAAACTGTGAGATTTATAACGATCTGGATTCAGACCACAGCAACAAATTGCCTGGGACAGCTGTGTAGCAAAACCCTCCCTGGTAACAGTTCCACCAGCTTGAGTGATAAACAAAGGACCCACATGATTAATCACCTTATTAGTTGCAGTAAGTTACCCAATCCTTAAGAAAAGGCATAAAATGCCAACAAGCATATTGCTTTAAATTGACAAACCTGGTATGTAGAACCAGCAATAGAAGGAGCGACATTAAGCAAACTTTGTAATATTGGCAACGTGATAGGTAACTGACTATCCAACCATGTGTCATTTTTGGCATAACCCTTCAACATTTGTATAATGTAGAATACTCTGGTTGAATCTGGGAAACCAGACAATTTATGACAGTAACCAATCGCAGAGATGTATGTATTGTCCGTAGATGATGTGTAATTTCCATCAAATAAATATGCAATGAAATGAAAAGTGCCAGTGTTGCTGGGGAAATGGGTAAGCTTAAAGCACGCCATCCTCAAACTGTGCTGTGGAATTGAGTAAATAACCCTAGTGTAAGTAGGGATGGATGATCGAGAGCTAAATCGGCTCACATTACTCTGACATTGCAGCAACCAGATCGAAAGCTTTGCTCCTCTGGCTGTCGCTCACTACTACTTTTTTGGTTTGAAATTTCAAAATGTTTAATTATTTTTAACTCCTACAATATACTTTCTTTTTCTTCCTGTATTTTTAAAAAAATTAATGATATGAAACAGTGTCATTAAAATTTTGAATTTGAATTGAATTTGTAAACTAGATTTAGTTAAACATGTTATTATATCCGCCAGCTTTGAGGCTGCAGGTCAAAGGGGATGTCTGTTGGAAGATTGTTCATGTTGCTCGGTGCCAAAAGTGTTCGAAGGCTGACACCTGAAATCGAGATAAACAATCGGCCAGTTTGTTATGAGTACCAGGGATATGTTTAGCCTTAAACAGGATATTGTTTTGTCAGTACTATTTACAACATGAGCGGCCGTGTTGTATCGGATATACAAACTTGAGCCGAAGGCGAGAGGTTGTATATCCGATACAACAAGGACACAAATGTTGTAAATGACTTAAAAAACGACTCATCTTATGAGTTCATTGGCAAAGTGATTTTAAAAATAAACGTTGTCTAAGCCAAGAAAATCAAAGTTAAAGTTTATGTAAATCAACATGAATCTGTATCACATATACAGATATTTTTCTTTGTGTTTTTTTTCATGAATTATTAATAATGAGTTTTTTAAGCAAATTAAGACCACCCTGCAGACAAAACACATTAATGACTTATCCTGATAGGACCTTTTGTTAATGACATGAACTAACATGTGATTGTCGGTAAAAAAGAATATAGATTGATTGCGCATCTTATGCACCCATAAGCACAGGCTGAGGACAATTGGATAAAATTCCAAAAC
Organism: Paramuricea clavata; assembly: GCA_902702795.2. NCBI lineage: Eukaryota > Metazoa > Cnidaria > Anthozoa > Malacalcyonacea > Plexauridae > Paramuricea > Paramuricea clavata. The sequence continues at coordinate 8,338 of CACRXK020014040.1, forward strand.
TGCTATGTTACGATTTAACCAGTGTGATGGCCATTAACCATAACACCATTCAGTGCCAAATATAGCCCCAAAACCAATAGAACCTGACGCATCAGTGAATAAATTCAACTTGGTGGAATTGAGCCAGGCTTCATCACGAAAAATTGAAACGCCATTAAAAGGGGACAGAAAAGTTTGCCAAGTTCACTTTTACTTCATAATCACCATTCAGTGCCAAATATAGCCCCAAAACCAATAGAACCTGACGCATCAGTGAATAAATTCAACTTGGTGGAATTGAGCCAGGCTTCATCACGAAAAATTGAAACGCCATTAAAAGGGGACAGAAAAGTTTGCCAAGTTCACTTTTACTTCATAATCACCATTCAGTGCCAAATATAGCCCCAAAACCAATAGAACCTGACGCATCAGTGAATAAATTCAACTTGGTGGAATTGAGCCAGGCTTCATCACGAAAAATTGAAACGCCATTAAAAGGGGACAGAAAAGTTTGCCAAGTTCACTTTTACTTCATAATCACCATTCAGTGCCAAATATAGCCCCAAAACCAATAGAACCTGACGCATCAGTGAATAAATTCAACTTGGTGGAATTGAGCCAGGCTTCATCACGAAAAATTGAAACGCCATTAAAAGGGGACAGAAAAGTTTGCCAAGTTCACTTTTACTTCATAATCACCATTCAGTGCCAAATATAGCCCCAAAACCAATAGAACCTGACGCATCAGTGAATAAATTCAACTTGGTGGAATTGAGCCAGGCTTCATCACGAAAAATTGAAATGCCATTAAAAGGGGACAGAAAAGTTTGCCAAGTTCACTTTTACTTCATAATGCAATCGAATGAAATGACGTGGATTTTGAGTGCCTTGTGTGTGGTCAATAAAGCGCCTTAAAATGCACAGCCTGGCTCAATTACAGAAAAGGCGAAATTCAACAAACCAATTAAGGATTGGAGGTCTTTTAACGTGACCATCTTCCATTGAAGAAAAGATGAAATTGTTTCAACGCATTTGGTGATTTTTTCCATAGGCAAGCAAGCTTCACCTTTGACCGAATCTAATTCGATACCAGCATAAACGAGTGTTGTTACTGGACCACAGGTTTTTTCAGGTGCAATTGACCATTTGCATAATAGACTAAAGGGTATTGGGCTGTCAATTTCCAGTTTGTAATCTAAAATGACTGAAAATTGCAAACTTCGCAAGGCTATATTATCAGCATTTTACAACATTTCGCATTTCGCAACAAAATTGGGTTTGAACTGGGTCACCTTTTACCCAGTATTGGATGTTTCATTTCCCACATATATCCCAACTCTGGGATATTCATGTCCCAAATAGAAACCAATTCTGGGTCTCAACTGAGTCAATTGCTATCCATTTTTGATTTTCAAATTCCCAACAATGCCCCAAGACATGGGATATTCTTGTCTCAAATACTAACCAATATTGGAGTTTTAATTCCCATGTAGGATCGATTCAATTCAATTTTAATTACCAACTCTTAATCATCTACCGGGTATATTTTAAAGCAATGTTAACGATAAAACAAACTCATTGCCATAAATATAGAAATGCAAAATTAACAATTAAACACAACTGAATCACTACCGTAAACCTCTGACTATAAGCCCTGGGCTTATATTCCTTCGTAAGCGATTTTTGATGGGCTTATTTATTGGGGGGGGGGGGG
>CACRXK020014041.1:0-13423 GCA_902702795.2 Paramuricea clavata
GCCATGTTTACGTTTTGAAAAAGAACCGTGTTTTACTACGCCCTGGCGCAACCTACAAACTTTCCACCCTGGCAAATACATACTATAAATGTTTATTGAAGTATCTAGTATCAGTTTATATTGCTAGAATTGGTATCTATTTCACTTGCAAAATGAACGAAGCGATTGTTGAGGAAAAGACATGCATTTTGAACTCGATTTTGACGACATTTTTTCTTTTTTGACAAAGCGCGGACGTATTTAAAATAGTGTTTTCTCCTCGTTGAGATAGGTTGAGATAAATTTGAACACACCAAACTTTAGACATTTAACTTGGCTTTATGTCCCACGTAAAATTGAACGGGGCTTTTTTGTGCTTTTTTCATAAAGTGGAGGTATTTTGCAGCCTTTATAGTTTTCCGTAACACTGTCACTGTATTAAATGTCAACGACTGCAGTCGCACGAAAAAAGATTCACACTGAATATTTTTGGAGTGTCGGCGGCAGTTAGTTATACCAATAATAGAAATCAAATCAATTAGTAAAAAACACTTTACAATGAACTTTCAATGGATTCCGAGCAGGCCGGCTCATGGTTAACACAAAAACGGTTATATATTTAAGTTTTCAAATTGTTCGAACAAATTGTAGTTGTTTTTTTCAAATTCTAGCTGTTTTAAATGCATGCATGGTCAATTTTTGGCTATATAATTATTGAAAAATAATAGCCAAGCAATGTCAGAATATTCTTACTGTGAAAATGTTTATCCTACCTTCGCATTATGAAGTAAAATATCCCATTTCATACCAAAATTTTCGTATAATATTTTTAGAGTATGCCCACATTCGATCAGCTCGATTCCTTTTCAAATTTTTATTTCACTCATGATGAATCTTTTTAAAGCCCTCTTTCCTTCATCAGATATACAGAAAATGAATTCAACAATGTCTTCAAACCATCAAGTTGTTTAGGAATGTGCAGAAAACAGTTTTTACTTTAGTTTTTTCAGCTCTTTTTTGCATAAACATTCCAATTCCATTTTTATTGACATTAAATTAATGTATACGGGGGTACGCGCATCACACAAAGATCAGGGGCGCTATCTCCGTTTCACCGCCCGTGTTTTATAGCGCCCTGGTGAGACGCAATGTTAAATGTCACCTGCATGTCATTGTCATTGCCCTTTAACCCCTGGTCTAATTGGCCGCTTTTGAAAATATTGATCATGACGAACCGCACTGCCTTAATTAAATCATAGATTAAATGCAAACTTTGTGTTTTAAAAACGGGTTAGGATAAAACGCGGATACGGACGGACGGATGAATGACGGACGGACCGGACGGATGACATATATATGTCGTTATATAGTCTGCGCGCAGCCGCGCAGGGTAGATAGTGCCTTACGTCTTCGCTGGTTGTTATACTTTAAAATAATTTTGTATGTACCGAGAAATCAATATTCCGAGTATATAAATATATAAACTGGGATGTCACACTGATAGCTTGTTTACATTTCCTGGAGCGTCATGAAATCTTATGTTTAACCACGGTGGTTTAACCCATTAGCTGGCAACGCGCCCTTCCCTTGTCGAGCGCCAGAAGATTTTACTCGTCAGTGGTATAGGGTACTGCCAGTAAATGGGTTAACAAACCTATCTGCCAATGGCTCTTGTTAATTCATCAGCACAGTAATGACCCCTACTTTAATATTTACCCTGTCCAACGCCAGACGATTTTTAATACTCAGTCAGTGGTAGGGTACTGTCAATAAATGGGTTAACAAGGATAACAATAATTAGCCTGCATGGCAGGCGGTATTTCCCAGGCTTGCCCAATTTTAGGAACCGCCTGCCATGCAGGCTAAACAATAATATGATGTTTCTGAAGGACTCGTTCAACACCCTGTAGTTTGTCTTTTGCTGTCAAAGGCAGCATTACTGCCCTGTAGGTAACCTAGTAATGTAGAATAATGTCGAACTCAAATTTTGTGAACCAGGGGGGTGTGTCTTTTCCAACAAACTAAAAATGGCTTGCTTAATCATATTTTGAGTTAATAGATGGAACATTTGTTGGGTTTTTAATTACTATAAAATCAGCCTTTTGCATGCTTAATTAATGCCTTTACTTAATTTGCATATTGCTGACATATGCAAATTAGGCAAAGGCATTTTAAAAGCATGCAAATAGCTGATTTTTAGGAAAAAATGTAAGTTTGCGCGAATAGTTAAAGGGCTTAAATTTAAGCAAATTGTCTGAAATTTTGTACAGTAATTAAAAACCCAACAAATGTTTCAACTCAAAAGATGATTAAAGCTTTTAAATTTCGTGCGCAAGCCATTTTTAGTCTGTTGGAAAAGACACCCCCCTGGTTTATTATTCTACATTTAGCCCGCGTGCAGGCCCAAGGGAAGAATAGTGGGCCTGCAAGCAAGGCCCGGTATTTTGTACTTTCCGCGTTCGCCCACGAACGAGGCATTCTGATTGACTGTTTGCTGTTGGATTCTATAATTAGATCAGTGATTCATCACAAAGGCTCTCGATAAGCTTAAAATTCGAAAATTGATCACTTTTTTCGATTAAAAATGGGACAAGAACAGACTGTTTATTGTTTACTTGAAAGTTTTGCCGTTATGCTAACGGAGATTGCTTGTCATGTCGTGAAGTGTTGGAATAGCAACATTACGACTGGGGTGAACTAAAATCACTACAAAGATTCCCTGGAAAAATTGAAATATTGGGTAGCTGAAGAAGCGGAATATCAAATGCAAGCATCTGAAATTAAAAATGGAATTAATTCGGATGGTGAAAGAAGAAAGGAGAGAAGATATAGGTCATTCTTTAATAAAGAAAGCGGTAAGAAAGAGTACGATCCATGTTCTGCTTGTGCAGGAAGTCATCCAATTTGGAAATGTGACTCTTTCTGAAGTCAAGCTATTGATGAGAAATGGAAAATTGCGAGAAGAGTTGGGCTGTGTTACAGATGCCTCGGGAAAGATCATTTGGGGAGTTCGTGTACAAGAAGTCGACAGTGTAATATTAATGGTTGCAAGGAAACCCACCATCGTTTACTCCATGGACAAAGAAGAGTTAATACCAAAGGTCCTAATCAAGATAGCAATGTTGCGGAAAAACCTCCCATGAAACAAATGGATCCAGAAAAGAAAAATCTTCAAGAACAGGCTCTTGGCACGGAGGGGGATGGCAATACACAAGCTACTACCATGAAAACCAGCACAGATCATGATACCAGGAAGATAGCACTGCGCACGATCCCAGTTATTTTAAAGAATGGAACACGGAAAGTTAATGTAAACTGTCTGTTGGATGAAGGAAGTGACACTACTTACATCAATGAGGATGTTATAGAAGAACTAGGTTTAACCGGAGTGAAAGAAAAAATCGAAGTCAAGGTAGCAAATGACCAGACAATTAGTTTTATGTCGAACACGTTTACGATTGGGCTGGAAAGCATGGACGGAAGAGTAGATACAGAAATTATGGCAAAAACCTCGGGAAAGATCTTTGGGGGAATGAAAGCTGTTAACTGGTTAACCATAAAACAAAATTGGAATCACCTAAAAAAGATCCCATTCCCAAAGTTAGCGAAAGGAAATCAGATCGATGTCCTTTTGGGAGCAGACCACTATGAATTAATGTATTCAATGAAAGAGATTGTCGGTAATAAAGACGATCCAGTTGCTAGACTTTGTCCTTTAGGATGGACGGCGGTAGGTAAAATAGAGCAACGAAGTAATGTTGGGCCCACATCATCACACTGGATTTAGTCATACTTTCCGAATCCACGTAGAGGAAGCAACGACAAATGATGTTCCAAATGAATGCTCAGACCTAAATTCCACCCTCAAACGTTTTTGGGATCTAGAAAGCGTCGGAATAACCCCCACCAGAGAATCACTAATGACGCCCAAAGAGAAGTTAGCATGGGGAAAGGTGAGTCAATCAATGAAATTTGATGGTAAGCACTACAAGGTTGCGGTGCCTTGGAAGGAAGACCGTCCTAACCTTCCTACCAATGGCCAAGCAGAGATTGTTGTCCACGGAGAAAAAGCTGTTGAAATATAAAGAAGTAGCTCTGGCCTACCAACAAGTATTGAATGGATATCTTGAAAAACAATACATTCGTCGAGTACCGAAAGATGAAGAAAAGCCTCAGCAGGAATGGCTTCTTCCCCATTTTCCCGTAGTACGGCCTGAGAGAGCTAGTACCAAAGTAAGAATAGTTTTCGATGGTTCAGCACCTTATGAAGGCAAGAGTCTCAACACCGAAGCGTTACCTGGTCCTAAGTTACAAAGTAATGTTTTCGATATCTTAGTCAAGTTTAGAAAAGAAACTGTGGCGCTTGCTGGTGATCGATATAAGTCAGATGTACCATCAACTAGTTTTGCGCGAAGAAGATCGACCATTACATCGATTTCTATGGAGGGACTTAGATCTATCCAAAGAGCCAGAAGTATATGAATTTCTGAGATTCGTTTTCGGAGGATGTTACTGTCCCTTTTGTGCACAATATACTTGGCAGAAACACGCTCAAAATCACAAAGAAGAGTATCCCTTGGCGGCCAACGCGGTTGAAAAACACTGTTATATGGATAACGTAATGCCTTCTGTAGATTCGGTCGAAACTGCAAAAGGAACACGGCGACAGTTGTCCGAAATGGGAGACAAAGCTGGTTTCCACGTATGTAAATGGGTGTCCAATCGTAAAGAAGTCTTGGAAGATATTCCCGCCAAAGATTGTTCGTCCAATGTTAGTTTAGAGAAGAATGAACTGCCAACAACGAAAACTTTAGGCATTCGATGGGACGCAGGAGACGACGAGTTTCTGTTTGACTACTCCTCCCCAACTGATGATTTCCACTACACGAAACGAAATGTACTGAAGAAAACGGCTTCACTATTTGATCCACTTGGTTTTCTCTCGCCTTTTATTATCAAAGCAAAGCTCTACCTGCAACAAACCTGGTTGGAAGCCCTAGATTGGGATGATGAATTACCTGACAAACTTAAAAACGAATGGGAAAACTGGTTTAACGAATTGGACCTTCTTCAAGAGATCAAGATACCACGGTGTTTAAAGAATAGTAATCTAGTAACCAGCGTTACACTACACAGTTTTTTGGATGCATCAGAGAAAGCATACGCGGCAGTTGTTTACGCGAGACACGAGTATGAAGATAAATCCGTTACAACACCGTTGATAGCCTCGAAGACAAGACTGTCACCACTAAAAGCTATAAGTATACCACGACTAGAACTAATGGGGGCGCTGATTGGAGTTCGCTTAACCAAACAAGTCTCTACAGCTTTAGAAATTCCTGTGAAAGATGCAATCTTTTGGGTGGATAGTATGAACGTGCTCCACTGGATACACGGACGAAGTCGAGATTATAAGCCTTTCGTTGCACATCGAGTTGGAGAGATCCATGACGAATCGTGTCCTGACCAATGGAAGCATGTTCCAACGGAGTTAAATCCTGCAGATTATGGTTCGCGAGGAATGAATGTCAGCGAGATGAAAAACAGTCAGCAGTGGTGGTTTGGCCCGAAATTTCTGAAGAAATCTAAAGATGCATGGCCTGAAGAAAAGATCGAAATAGAACTCAACTCAGTAAAGTGCAAAGAGTTGAAAGTCGAAGCACGAAAACAAGAGAGTGTGTCTACAAATGACCAGTCCTCAAGTTTCAATACAACGTATGGATCCTTTACGATATTCGAAGTGGTACAGAGTAAACAATGAGAACAGGTTTGAATTTAGGCTTTCGTTAGTACGAGTACGTTCGTGGGTCCACAGATTCATCAATAACTGCCGTAGATCAAGGGAAGAACGCACTCATGGAGAACTCACAGCAGATGAGGTACGCAGCACAGAAGAAAACATTATTCAAAAAGCACAGTACGAAAGTTATCCTGACGAGGTTGAAGCTTTGAAGCAAAATAGAAATCTACCAAAAATAGCTCTATCCTTACGTTAACACCGATATTAATGGACGGACTGTTAAGATCCAACACAAGATTACGTTACGCAGAACATTTACCAAATCGAGTGAAGTACCCCGTTATCTTTCCAAAGAAACATCCGGTTACGGAACTGATCGTCAAGTATCATCATGAGAAAGAAGGACATCAAATGGGACTAAATTATACTCTGAATCATCTTCGCGAGAGCTATATAGTTGTGCATGCACGGGAAACGGTTGAAAGAATCATGAAAGAATGCAGTGAGTGCAAGAGAAGATTCCGCGGGAAACCGTTACAACAACAAATTCGCCCCTCTACCACGTATTCGATTAGAACTTGTTGTGCTGTGCACATGCATGCTTTATTAATCTAAATGTCTTTACACTCAGGTACTATGAATATATGATTACATGTTTACGTGTTAGCAATACGTTAGTGAATAATTAGCATTTATAATTAGTCCTATCTATTATACACATTAAGTTATTACATCTCCTCCCCTATCAGTTAATAAGTTCTAACTCTAAATTGTTCGTTTATTTTTATTTTTTATAATGTTTTTAACTTATCTAACAATATCTTGATGTTCGCATAGTGTTTCTGATATAGCACTTAATATTAAATCTCTATTTTATTCAACTAATTAATTACTTATCTATAATCCTTTAAATGTGTCTCGAATGTTGATGTCTTCTTTCTTCTGGATCTTCGCAGTTCTCGTGGCTCTTCCTGTCTGATGGTTTCTGGTTGGCTATGGGTTTCTAATTCAACATTCAAGGGTTCTGGCTGGGTTGTAGTTGCGGTTATTTCGGTTGCTGGTGGAATTTGTGTTGCTGGTGGAATTTGTGTTGCTGGTGGAATTTGGGTTGCTGGTCTTCGTTGCTGTTCTTCTGGGTGATGCTTATTCATTCTTAGCAGCTTGAATCGTGATCTATCTCTACATTTCGTCTTCTCATCCTTCATCCTTCTCGCTGTTACCATCGAGCCTTTGATTTTGGTTATAACATAAATGTACGGTTCGTATGGAGTTTCTCCTTTATTCTTCTTTTCTCGTTTAACGATCACTGCGTCTCCGGTCTTCAATTCGTATTCCTTCGATCGATGTCGTTTATCATGATTTCTCTTTGCTTTCTCTTTGTATTGCTGATCGTTACGTCTCACGGCGTCATCCTTTGGTGATGTTTCCGTGGGAAAATGGTCCAATTTCGTTCTAACTTGTCGGTTCATTAACAGCTCGTATGGTGTCGATTTGGTTGCAGGGTGTGGGGTGCTTCGGTAGGCTTGAAGCATATCATATCATATGTTGCTTCGTGGAAGTTGGTGTAATCTTGTTTTGAAATTGCGGCGACCTTGTTAATTAATTTGTTGAAGTTTTCCACCTGCCCTTGTGCTTTTGGATGGTACGGCGTGACAGATTTATGGGTGAATCCCATTTCATTAGCAAGTTCCTTGAATTCACGTGAATTAAATGGTGGTCCATTGTCCGTTTGAACAACTTTTGGGACTCCGTGCGTTGCGAATACTTTCTTCAATCTCTCTCTCACCGGTGCAATTGCTATCGAGCGGGTGAATTCGACTTCTGGGTAGCGAGAAAATTGATCTGTAAGTACCATGGCATATTCTCCATTAGGAAACGGTCCGCAAAAGTAAAGTTCAACAACTTCCCATGGTTGTTGCGGTATCTTTGTCATTTTCGCCGGTTCAATGTGGAACGTATTTGTTGCTATCTGACAGCTAAAGCAGGCTTGTACAATATTCTCGATCTGAACATTCATTGAGGGAAACCAATACTTGTTTCGGATCATTTCCTTCGTCTTGCTGCTGCCAAGATGGCCTTGCTTGTGCGCAACACTGATTATTTTCTTCCGCAGTGCGATGGGAGGGATGATCCTCTCACCTCGAAGTACTACTCCGTCTGCTTCATATATCTCTGTTCTCATATCGTAATATTGTTTCAAGTCCATGACTGTGTTTTCCCAATTACCAGTTCTGATTACCTGAATGAGTGCTTGTAACTCGTTGTCGTTGCTAGTTTCTTCACGTATCTTATCTAATACAACGGCATGTTCGGTTGCGATCACAGCTCTTACATGGTGTTCTAAATGTGTCTCTTCGATATCTGGTAGTGGGTGACGGGATAGGTAGTCGGTCATGTTCGATTTCCCTGGTATGTGTATCATAACAAAATCTAAATGCTGTGTCTTCATCCTTAACCAGTCTTTGTGGTAGTTTCACATTTAAGTTATTGAAGATTGGTAATAACGGTTTATGATCGGTCGCTATCTGGAATTGTTGTAACCCTGCAAGGTACATTTGCAGTCGGATTGTTGAGAATTCTACCGCAAGGGCTTCTCGTTCAATTGAGCATACTTTCGTTCAGTCTCCGTCAGTGTTCTACTCACATAATGGACTGGTTGATACCCATGGGCTGTCTTTTGGAATAATCCGCCTCCGAGACCAACTGGACTTGCATCGCAGATAATAAGGGTCTTCCTTCCGGTGTGGTATGGTACGAGTAAGGTGCTCTTGTCATTGCATTTCTCAGATCATCGAACGCCATCTGTTGCTCTTGATTCCAAAACGATGACCTTGTTTCGTTATCCGCCTAAGTGATTCTGATCTGCTGGAGAAATTTTCGATGAATCGGGACAGATATGCCATCATTTGGATAAACGATACCAACTCTTCTTTACTTTTCGGTCTTTCCATTTCCTGGATGGCTCTGACCTTGTTAGGACTTGGTCTCAGCCCTTCGCTGGTGAAGTAATGACCATGGAATTCTAGCGATGTCCGACCGAATTCACATTTCAACTTTCGAAGCGTTATGTTGTGGATTGCGAGTCGTTCGAATAGTGTTTCCAGGTTCCGATTGTGTTCTTCCCAATCTTTACCTCCGACCATGATGTCGTCGCGTTTGGTTAAGACATGAGGTATGCCCGAGATTATCTTTGTGATCTCCGCATCAAAAAGATCTTGGCTGTTTTTGCCACAAAATGCAAGTCTTTTGTATCTATAGTTCCCCCAGGGCGTTGAAAATGTCATTATCTTTCTAGATTCTTCATCGAGCGCGAATTGATGGTATCCGTGGTTCAGGTCGATTTTACTGAAGACTGTGCAGTCCTTAAATTCGTTTACAAAGTCTTCGGTGATGGGTGATTGTACGTGCCTTGTGCGTGCCATAGACTGATTTAGAATTCGGAGATCGAGACTCGCTCGGATGTCCTTAGGATTCTTCGCTTTCGGCTGTACCACGAGAGGTGAACACCACCCGATTGCTTCATGTTCGGGGACCTTCTCTATGATGTCACTTTCGATGAATTCGTTAATGCGCTGCTCGAGAGGCTCTAGTAAGTGATACGGCACCCGTCTTGGTTTCTGAGCTATCGGTGTCGCATCGTCATTCATGGGTAAATGGATTTCAATAACTTCTCCGTCTCTTCCTTCATACTTTCCAGGATTTCTTCAAGTTTTGGGTAGGTTGCGTCCGTTTTCTTTACTTTGTGTGTATCTTTTTCCTTGGAATTTTCTAAGTTTCCAGTCTCGTCGATGAGAACCATTCCTAAATTGGATAAGGTGGGTCTTCCGATCAGTGGTAAAGAATCCATTTTTCCCTTAATAACGATAATGCGTGTTCGTGTCTGCTTTGTTTGGTTTCTGATGATCACAGAGCATTCTCCTAGTACCGGGATGTCTTGAAGAAGTGCTCGCAGCTTTGTTCTAAATTTCTTCAGCCGAATTTCAGATCTCGCTTTCTGGAGCCGATCAAATTGCTCTTTATCCATTATGTTTGCATCCGATCCCGTGTCCGGTTCAATTTCTGTTGCCACATCATTGATCATTACCGTACACGATTTAGAATTTTTTTTGCCTTCAATCGAGTTGTTTGTCTGATTCGAAGGTGTTGGATGAAGTCTTCGTCGTTCGAGCTGTCACTTGAACTGATACTCGAGTATTTGTTTTTTTGTGCTCTGGTTTATAGTTGCTTTGGTCGTCTGGCTTCGAGTATTGGCGGCTTTTTGTTTCTCTTCTCTCTGATTTATTGTCGCGACGTTGATATTGAGAATTCTCCCTTCGCTTGTTGTTCCCACCGGGACCTCGTGTTGAACGCGATCTACAAACAATGGCGAAGTGGTTTTGTTTACCACACTTTCGACATTTCGCACCACATGCGGGACATTTTGCTTTGTCGTGCTTACGCCCACAACGTTGGCAGGAATCTTGTTTGGAATATTTCACTCTTTGGCTCGTTTCCGATGCTTCGAGTTTCTGCTTGATTTCTTTGACTTGCAGTTGAGCTTGCTCGGTGATTGCTGCTTCATCGAGAATTTCTTGTAGTGTACAGTTGTTGCGAATAGCTTTGACACGAATCGCGTTGTTATGCCGCATTGTTTTGATCAAGTGGTCGCATATCGCATCGTTTTCGTCTGTATAGCTACATTTCTTGGCGATTTCTCTGATTCGTGCGTAGTAAGTCGCCATCGGTTCGTCGTCTTGTTGTACCAAGTTTCCGAGTTTAAAACGAGCATAATCTTTGTTCTTTCTCGGCAGAAAGTGCTGATCGAGCTTGTGAATTAAGCGAGTATATCAGTGATAACGGGACAAATTTTGTTGGAGGCAACAATGAATTGCAAGAGTTGGTACAGCATCTAGATCAAGACATCATTCAGCGTATGACATCAAATAAGGGGATTCGTTGGCATTGGAATCCACCATTAGCACTTCATTTTGGGGGTGTCTTTGAACGAATGATTAAATCCGCCAAAAGAGCCATAAAAGTAATTCTAGGAAACGCCGACGTGAAAGACGAAGAGTTATTGACGGTGTTCACGGGAGTCGAAAGTTTGTTAAATTCAAAACCTTTAACAGCGACGAGCAATGATCCGAATGATGATCCAATAATGACCCCTAACCACTTTTTAATAGGACATATGGGTGGCGAACTGGCTCCAGAAAATGTCGACACGTTAGCTTTTGATCCGCGAAAACGGTGGCGAAGAATTGGTACGTCAAACATGGAAGAGGTGGATGCGAGAGTATATTACGAGTATTGGATCACGTAAGAAATGGTTTGATCGAGAAGAGAACTTAAAGGAAGGAGACATTGTGTTGATAGTCGATCCAGACACTCCTAGAAGAAACTGGAAAGTTGGGAGAATCGTTGGTGTACATCCCGGTGGTGATGGACTGTTGTGAGTTGTAGATGTAAAAGTAGGAGATTGCAGAGAAATTGAGAGCAATTTCAAATCTGTTAAGTTTTTTTTTATACACCCTGTATATATCTAGAAAGTAGCAACTGTGACACTGTGTAGCTGTAAGAAATATGGAAATGACTGGAATTTACCACACGTTTTTTTGGATAGAAATACTTTCGAAGTAGTTGAATTTGTTGAATAAACACTTTGTTTGTCAAAGATTTTCACTCTTCCACGCGGAAGTTTTTCAAATTCAAGTGTTCGGATTTTTCAAGTGTTCGGATTATGCCTGACGCGATTTTTCGATTTCACTGACCGATAACTTTGATTCTAGTTTAGATTTTCCAATTATTTGGAAGCGGTATAACATTTTGAGTTATTTGGTCTACATATCTTTCAAAATTTACTCTCATTGGCTTTTTACTACTCAAAATGTTATATCGCTTCTAAATATTTGGAAAATTAAACTAGAATCAAAGTTATCGGTCAGTGAAAATCCAAAAATCGCGTTGTCGAATCGCGTCCGGTGTGTCTGGACCTTAATACTTCAAGAATAGGAAATATATTCACCGCCTTTAAGCATAAGCATAAAAATAAGTAACCAAAATTAACTTTTTTTTAATAAATAATTACAAAGTTAATTTTGGGTTGTTTTTCCTGATTTTTGTGAATCTATATCTGTGAATCTATATAAGGGACAAAAAAATTGCCGCCCAACTCCCACCGAACTCAAATATCGACGAGGATTTATCAAAATCACTAGGACTCCTGAAAGGGTAAACGGAGTACCAGGAAAAAGCCCAGGAGTATCGGCAGAGTATTGCATGAGGGTTCATTAGACCCGCCTCATGTGTTATTAGCGAACACACGAAGTCCTAAAAGAAGTCGCTAATTTGGCATGCAGGCGACTGTACCACTGACGGTAAAGTACATGCATGAAAAACCACCCTGTAATAAAATAAACCACCCCTTTACCTTATAAAAGCATAATTATTTTTATACAGGTATCAAAGGGACAATCTATGTTTCTTACTTACCCGAGAAAACAACAATTAATCAAGTGAACGGAATTTATTCGTGGTTGAAATTTCACAGTGTTGACGTTGTTATGGACCAAATGTACGACCACAAACTGTACAATTCTCTCGGTCCTAAACGTTTCGGTGAGAAATTCCTGGCACAAGCAGACAAAGTCATCATGATCGTTACTCAAGGTTACTTAAAGCTATGCTGGTTGGACGACACCGTGGACATTGATTCGATGCCTTGTTTTCACTCCTTAAACGAAGAACGCCTGTACAGCGAGGTGACCGACATCAAGAATGAACTAAGCACAACAATAAAGCATGGTCCCATTCGTTTTATCCCACTTCTGGTGAACGTGCCAGATGATTATTTACCAAAGTGGCTTCAAAAATTGACATCCGTGAAGTGGCCAGATGACGGAAAAACCAAAACGTTTTTAAATCTCTTGAAATGTGACGATCTACCTGTTGGTACCAAATATGAGGGATCCTCTTTTCTTTAATTGAAATGTAGACTGTAATGAAGACTTAGAACATATAGTGGCAATTAAATAAACTAGGATAATCTTACTATAGACCTATTGCACTGACGTCACATATCCTTAGAGTGTCCTCCAGATGCTCCCTAACAAAATCTGTTCGGGTACAACAACCACATACAGCGCAAAAATTGACCATTTTAATACAAAATTATTATAAACTTTTACAAAATTTGCTTTGTTTACAAAAGTTATATTATGCATATATTGCTAATTTGTCGCCGGCGCTGTGACGTCATGTGCAATTGGTCTATATATATATATATATATATATATATATATATATATATATATATATATATATATATATATATATATATATATATATATATATATATATATATATATTATATATATAATTCTTTAATCTTAAAATATATTTGTCGCTACACTGTGTTTCACGCTTCTTTCAAAGCGATCTTCAGGCGAATGAAGTTGATTCAATGACGTGCTCTAAACTAACGGTTTGCTGAGGCATCTCGCGTGCGTTCAAATTTGCGCGCGCTAAAACTGTTTCTGTGACAGCATTTCGCGAATATTTCTGAGCGTTTATTCAATATCCTGCTTTTGTCAGCTTCCAGTAAGCAAACCTTCTCTTCAAGGCACAGATTGCATCTTGCTGCACCAGCTGTATACGCACGGGCACGCTTTAGTATGCTCCACTTGATGTTGTATTGCTTCCCGCTTTTCTTGAGTTTCCACGCAT
>CACRXK020014042.1:0-13421 GCA_902702795.2 Paramuricea clavata
TTCGAGTAAAGCCCCTGCCACGCCCTTTTTCGCCGGGGGCTTAACTAGAAGTCAATTAACGATTTAAGCATTCGAGTTAAGCCCCGACATCTGGTGGATGTAAACAAATGACGCGTGCATGTATACTCGCAAAAATTTGGCAAATAAGGATCGAGAGAGAATGTAAAATTTCAGCATTTTAAGAAATATATTTTGCTAAGATCTCTGTTGCTAATTTGCCTACAGTTTTAGTTTTATACAGACAATGACATCGTGAAATGAGGGAACTCAATAAGGATTTGTACTAACAACAGCTCATTCAGGGCGGCAATTACAGTCTTAAAAAATAAATAATATATAGCGGCACTTGCAGAACGCAAATCTTAGGCATGTTCATATGGAGGCAAGCTACTTTTCTAACCGATTTACTCGGCAACAACAAGATCTATGACTAGAATATTATGTAAACTCGTTTATAGTTTTCCGGTGACTATTTACATGCATGACATAACCGAGTCATCCTGCCAAGAACCCGTCAGAGAGAGAACAGACAGGAAGGATAGTAGTCAGTAATACCGGCAGCCGGTCACTGTTATCGAAAAAACTAAATGCTTGGCAGTCACTATAACATTGGAGTAATATAAAATGAATTTTTTAGAAGGACTTCAGCGCGCTCGACAGCAGCTCAGAAGGTTCAGCGTGCGACTGCTACGTTTTAGTTCCTCGGTTCGATCCAGCTTCGGCACTAATTTTCTCGACTTTGCGTTAGCATTTTCACTTAAAACTTGTTTTTAAATAGCGAGGGATTCTTGATATAGTAAAAGGGACCAATGGTTAGATTTTTCAATTATTTTTGTGTTGTTGAAAACATGGGACCAATGGTTAGATTTTTCAATTATTTTTGTGTTGTTGAAAACATGTTTTCAA
This sequence comes from Paramuricea clavata, assembly GCA_902702795.2. Classification (NCBI taxonomy): domain Eukaryota; kingdom Metazoa; phylum Cnidaria; class Anthozoa; order Malacalcyonacea; family Plexauridae; genus Paramuricea; species Paramuricea clavata. The sequence continues at coordinate 907 of CACRXK020014042.1, forward strand.
CAACACAAAAATAATTGAAAAATCTAACCATTGGTCCCTTTTACTATATCAAGAATCCCTCGCTATTCAAAGATATAAACCTGAACTTAATCATGGACTTAAAGCTTCTAAAGAACTAATCATATTTCATTAATTCGTTAATAATCAACCTAACTATTGTATCATATTTCTTCATATAAATACCGCTTTTGATATATAACCTAGCTAGTTTATCCTGATGATGACTGAAATATAGTCGAAACGTAGATAAATAAAAATGTTATCGATTTTTGGAGTTTCACTTGGTTTGTATTTTATTAAAATACTCAGTGGTTCTAAAAATTTTTGTTTTTAATTTTTTTTTAAATTTTCAATGGTTTTAGACCAACTCTCAACGGTGAAAATATGCGATTCTAGCCCGCGTGCAGGCCCAAGGGAGCAGGCTGAAGGGAATTGAACTTGACAGTGGGCCTGCAAGCAAGGCCCGGTATTTTGTACTTTCCGCGTTCGCCCACGAACGCGGCATTCTGATTGGCTGTTTGCTGTTGGATTCTATAATTAGGTCAGTGATTCATCACAAAGGCATAAACAAAGGCTCTCGATAAGCTTAAAATTCGAAAATTGATCACTTTTTTCGATTACAAATGGAACAAGAACAGACTGTTTATTGTTTACTTGAAGGAAGAGATGTTTTTGCCGTTATGCCAATGAGGATTGCTTGTCGTGAGGTGTTGGAATAGCAACATTTATTACGAATGGGGTATAAAACTATAGTAACCTTTACTTGAGTTTCATTAATTTCAAACAGACTTGATACGTTATATGTTCCTCAAGAAAATTATCTTTTGGTTGATGTTGAGATGCAGTTGCATGTAAGCCTATTCAAAATACTTTGCGATTTACAAGGCTTCGCTGAGAGAGCAAAAGAGAAGACGGTATTAAATTGCCGTTTGAAACGAAACGATCTGGACTCTGAACGCTCTCTTCTTTTGTAGAGTTCTCACCAAATGAAATAACTGAAATAAATTTCGTACTTTCCGCCGCCAACAAGAATTGCACACACGATCTGATAAGTGAGACAATTTATTTATAACAATGGCGACAGCGAAGCAACATTATAAATGCTGATGTGGTCGCACGACTTCCCTCACGATTTGAAGTTTGAGACTGGGTTTCTGTTGAAATTCGTCTTAATTTGCCTGTTCCGATTTTAGTTGAAAATGAGCACTTGTAAATTTGGCAATTACTGACTGCGTTGCTTGCTTTTTTGGAGTTTTAACACAGGCATTTACAGTCTTTACACATTGTTTCTATTTTGAATATTAAAGCAGAGAAAACCCCGCAACATTTTAATGCGAGTTTGTTTGTTAATATTTGGGTTGCTGTCATTGGTTCTTTTTTGACAATTGACGCGCGAATGGGGCGTGTTATGAAAAGGGGCGTTTTACAAAATACCGGCCCTTGCTTGCAGGCCCACTATCAGTTCCCTTGGGCCTGCACGCGGGCTAATGCAATTCTGACTAGCATTTTTATTGGACTCGTACTTGCTTATTTTTATCCATTTGGCATGAAGACCAACATATCATTCGACAGCTAAAAGCCTGATCTTTCCAAATATGAAAAAATCTCGTTCATACGCAGAGTAATTCAGATATAATAGCGCGTTGAAGTTCGATTACCTTTTTTTATACACCCTGTATATTATTTATTTTTTAAAGCCGTAATTGCCGCCCTGAATGAGCTGTTGCAAACCCTTATTGAGTTCTCTCATTTCTAGGGTATCTCATTTCACGATATCATTGTCTGTATAAATTAAACTGTAGGCAAAGCAACAGAGATCTTAGTAAAATATATTTCTTAAAATTGCTGAAATTTTACATTCTCCCTCGATCCTTATTTGCCAATATTTTTGCGAGTATACACGTGTCACTTGCTTAGATGCACCAAATGTCGGGGCTTAACTTGAATGCTTAAATCGTTAATTGACTTCGAGTTAAGCCCCCGGCGAAAAAGGGCGTGACAGGGGCTTAACTCGAAAAGGGCTTAACTCGAAGGGCTTAACCCCAAATGTCGGGGCTTAACTCGAACGTCGAATATTTTCAATGACTTTGAGTTTAGCCCCTCTTTTTTCACGGGGCTTATCTCGAACTTTCCAGGTTGTGTTTCTTTCTTCGAGTTGAGCCCTTGACGAAAATGGGTGTGATTTGGGCGTGGTCGGGGCTTAACTCGAGGGGCTTAACTCGAACATTACCTACCTCACCTGCAAGACAGGTTCGTGACTATGCTCACGGCGGAGGAAATTGTGATCTAAATGCTCATAAACACATAATTCCGTTTGATAAAGGTTGTCACATTGAAAAAGTGAACAATTAATTATACGTAAATATGAACTCACCGTCGCCATCATTCCACCACATAAAAAGAGTAGCGGAAGCTGAGACAGCATAACAAATGCTAGTCGCCAACAATAAACGAAGCCAATTATATAGCCAACAAAAAAGCCAATCAAACTACATATTATCCGTCCAAATTTGGCACCAATACCATCGCCAATTTTATTGATATCTCTAAGGTGATTAAAATGAAAGTTAGCCTACGACAGTATTGGGCTCTTGCAAGTGACGTCACAACACGTATTTTTTACTTCTGCCATTTTGGGTTGCAAAAAACATAGTGTTGATATATGTGATATTTGGAAATGTTCTGAGCCCTAACGGGAATCGAACCACGTAACCTTCTGATAACCGGACAGACGCTCTAACCATTGAGCTATATAAGGTCTCAGATTGCGAGCCAAGGTTACGTTATTTACTAGTTCTATGTGTTACATCTGTACTGCTAACTGCAAGTAGTCTCGACATGTCTTTGTTGATTTTGTAAGAATATGCTGGTCGCAGTTTCTCTTCGGCATCAATAACCACCTGTATAGAAATAATGAACAGTCATGCAATTCCTAAGAAAGAAAGAATAACATACTCTGACAGTCGACTGAGTATTTCTCCACTCGAGTGCTTATCGAACCAGCCGATCTCCTGATGGATTGCATTTCTGAACAGAGCCAACCTTATTTTGTGCACTTGTCGTTCTGCGCTATAGCCAAATAATCCGATGCCCAACCAGGAAAAGAAGAAGTTGCCTGCAGCAAGGCCGACGTACCAAATCGAAACAGTTGTCATGGAATCTTCAAGGTCTAACGGATCGCTACAGTTATTCCTTATACAAATACCATAATCGGCTATGTCCTGCGTCAATGACCCAAGCAATATGAATTGACCAGGAGTAATGCTACCATAGAGAAAACATCCTAAAACAGCAATTGCCAGAAGCATACGATCCGTTTGATCACTGAAACGAAGCTGAAAGGAAGAAAAGATAGACCTCATTTATTTATTTACTTTAACAGATTATAATATTTTATATCAACATCCTTTTATACATCTAGGTAGCATGTAATTGTATACCCCAAAAACCAAGGCACCTCAAAAGCCACAAACATTGGTTAAATTTTACATCAAAACATTGGAAAACTGTATAAATGCATGAATGGAATTAAGCTACCTAAAAATACAAGTACAATTTCGAGCGAAGGCTGTTCGTTAGGTGGTTCGTACTCTACTAACTTCCCGACAAGGGGCCTTCGCTCGAAACGTCGAAGTTTTGCTTATATTTTTCAGATAGTTGAATTTTTATCACTATACCTACGCTGGCACAGACCGTTCGTGTTTAGATCAAAACATCCAATATATTGTTATTTATTATATAGTAGAGAGTGAGATACCGAAAAATACACAGTAAGATATTTTCCATATCTTCACTAGTGAAGATATCGGTCATGTGACTTTTTCCAATTTGCTTTTGAGCGTGAAATTTCACAATTTTTTAATTGGGACTATATAATAAACAGAACATAACCGGTGGCTTGAAGATATGACTTTTATCTTCTCGTGTTAAAAACAATATTTCACTCACTCGCTGTGCTTGTTCTCTCCACACTCAGGATAGTATGGTTCCTTTTTGTAGATGACCCCCCGCCGCCCAACGGACGATATCTTAGGGCCTGGATATATACGTTATATAATAACGCTTTTGACTGGTCGTTTATGTAGTCCGAGCCCAATAACTCGGCTGAGCACGACAAAAGAATGCGGGATATTTTTGCCTCTTTTTGGCAAGCATTTCCTCGAAAATTTTCGCAAATGTGTTCTTTGTTTTAATTAACAAAATACCAGGGGTCATCGTAAGGCGTCCCATTTTCCAAAATGACTAGTTCTAAATGTAAAATAAGTAGTTCTAAAAGTTAAAATGGGCCGTTCTAAAATTGAGTTCTCCAGCTACTTTATATAAACTAGAGTTATTGACTTGTTATTGCAGTTATTGACTAGAAATACATGCATGCATGCAGAAACACCTCGCTTTGCCAGCAAAACTATACTTTATTTCCTGAACATGGAGTATTTGAAGTGGTTTTCATGGTAACACAAGCACTTTTTATAGATTTTTTGAATTGAAAACAAAACGGCGTGAAATTATCACTTTTAATCTGCAAAATTATGAATTTCCCCAATATATACGAATATATTATTAATTTCACAAATATATATTCTAATAACCGAAATTGGGTAAATGAAAAGGGTAATTTATTAAAACAATGCACTGAATACATTGTATTTTTTTATTTATATACGCAACATATAATCTTTTTATTTAATTGGAGCAAACAAATACATCAATTTTAAAAGCAAACTTGCCTTAGGTTTTACGATTTCCAGCAATCTGTTGCCTTTGATCTTTTATAGGAAGCAAAAACAAATAAACTTTTGGCTGGTCCTCCTATTAAACGATTATCCGAGTTTCGCATTGATATTTTTTTTTCTTAAATCACTCATCAGTCGACTGATTCACTCCTGCATGAAAATCGCCATACTTTTGAGATATAAAGTGGAAGGTCAACCCAGTGATGCGCCCGCGGTTATTTATGAACTTTAAACTTCTCTAATACTTCTCTAATGCTTTCCTTTTCTTGGGTGCAAAAAACCATGCGGAATTAGTACACTCGTCCCGGGCTTATTAAACGCCATACAGATATTTAAGACAAAAACAAAGAAAATCAAAGTCAAATTCTTGACCGATTTTATAAATTATCCTCGGTTAAATTATCGCATATATAATGATAGTTTCAACGAAGGGTTCATATGAGGTTAATTGTCTTATATTAACCTACCAATTCTCTAATTGGGACCACAGGCACTCCACCACCTTGATCGCTATACAAGATAGAATAATAAAAGATCAACGAAACTTAGGCAATATAATATAAACCAAATGCTATAAATCAAGTTCTATATAATCGTCCCATAGAGTGTGTATTATATAATTTCCATACCCAGCGCAAGCAGAAAGATGTTGTCTGAAAGATGTTGTCAAAGAAGGTCGCGGGTTCAAGACCCAGCCGCGGCAGACAACATCTTTCTGCTTGCGCTGGATATGGACTGATTATATAATACACACTCTAGAACATTTACATCTTAACATATTACGGAGTGTACAATTACACAACTTAACATATATATATATATATATATATTTGTTATATATAGAATTTTCTGCTTGCCCGGTTTGGTATATACACTCGTCTGAAAACAACTAAAAAACCGCTACATAGAGCGTAATATATAGTTTTTCGTTTTTACCTCAAAACAACCACAATAGTCTGTTTCATCCGTATAGGAATCCTGATGATTCCTATACGGATGAAACAGACTGTTGTGGTTGTTTTGAGGTAAAAACGAAAAACTATATATTACGCTCTATGTAGCGGTTTTTTAGTTGTTTTCAGACGAGTGTATATACCAAACCGGGCAAGCAGAAAATTCTACTTGACCGCGGATGAAAACGACTTGTTAAGTTATGACGTTAGTTGCATTTCGGAGGTTAGTCCTTCAATGCGTAAAGCCAGCTATTAGTCTGGCAATGTTGTATGTGAATGTTGTGGTTTCCCACATTTACGATTCCACTCGTGTAACGTTATATAGCGGTTTTTGAGTTGTTTTCAGACGAGTGTATACCAAACCGGGCTAGCAGAAAATTCTACTTGACCGCGGCTGGGATTCGAACCCGCGACCTTCGCATTTCATAGAGCATCGTTCTAGATCTTCTTAACAATATATTCACAGCTCATCTCATTCCCAGGTTCCCAAGTTATCGGGAATTTTGTATTTTGTGTTATGACTTCACTGGTTGTGCTAAGAATGTCAGCAAAAAGAATAAAGCCTAATATCTCAGAAGTGATTCAACGAAATTAAATGAAATTTGGTACAGTTAGTAAGTGCACCTAAGCAAACATTTAGGAACGTTTATGTGCATGGTTGTCATAGCAACGCACTAGTTACCAAGTCTCTCTCTTCTTATTTTAGTTAATATCTGCCGTAGACAATTTGAAATGAACATTCTATTTAATTTAATTCAGTAGTTTATAATCACCACAGCACATACAAAACGATAATAATAAATGAAAATCACAAGAATTCCTTCCTTTTCTGTTGGAAGCAAATAATTGGACAAATAGGACAGAGAGACTTGGTAACTAGTGCGTTGCTATGACAGCCACATAAACGTTTCAAAATGTTTGCTTATAGGTGCACTTACTAACTGTACCAAATTTCATTTAATTTCGTTGAATCACTTCTGAGATATTATAGACTTTATTCTTTTTGCTGACATTCTTAATTAAGCACAACCAGTGACGTCATAACACAAAAATACAAAATGCCCGATAACTTGGGAATGAGATGAGCTGTGAATAAATTTTTAAGGCCATTCTTCATCATTTTCAATGTACTTTTAAGCTCTCATGCAGTATTAGTTGTGTTTATATTAACGCGCGGTAAAACGAGAATGACAGTTGATGACAGTTGACAGTCACGCATTGTCACGGGGACATTTTAGGCTTTTGTTTAACAGAATGAAATGTTGATGAATGTTTCAACTATGTTTTAACTTAAAATACATGATAGTGTTGGGAAAACGTTAAAAACACCTAACCAAAGTCGCGTATGTGATGGCCAACTTTCATACTCTCTTGATCCGGGCTTTATTATATACAGTATAGAGATTCAGATTTGACTTCCACTACCGCTACCGCTACTATTAAGGGACCATCGATCAGCGAATCAGATGTGTTTGATATATTCGATTAACCAATCAGATACGTACTAAGCCAGTGCGAAGTAGTGGTAGCGATAGTGGAAGTCAAATCTCAACCTCTATACTATGACCGTGCGACTGAAAACGACATTTTTATGTGCACGATTTAGTGACGTCCATTTATGTCCATCCGACATTTGACGGTTGAATTGATTGGCCTGCCAAAGCACCGAGTAGTTATGCCAAGGTTCGCCTTAATGTAATGTATTCCTCGGTCCTTCTCTCATCCAAACCATTTTGAACTTTAATTCACGCACATATAGTATTTCGCATGTGATTAATTTAATTAATCCGCATAATGGTAGTAATCAACATATAAAGTCATAACAACCGTTATAATGTGTCATCTATAAGGACATTGTTAAGTGATTTGATTGATGAGAGTTGGCAGTCACGTTACGGGAGACATTTCAAGCTCTTGATTAGCAAACTAGAGGTTTGATGAGTGTTCCAATTACGTTTCAACTTAAATAGAATACATGATTGTGTAGGGAAAGCATTAAGTACAGTTAACCAAGGTTGCGTGATTACCAACTCTCCCGTGCACTTTCGTCCTTGTTTGATCCGCGGGCTGAAAAATACAATACTGTGACAGGTTCTTAGGCGAGCATGCCGTGCCCGAACTTTCTTCATTTTTCCCAGCAGTTACCAAATATCCATGGTTCCCTAGTTGTTCTGGTGGGAGGGGGGGGGGGCAATTTCCACCACTTCCCTTCTGCTTATACCCTTATAAGTACTGAAAAACCAGTCGATAAAGCTATAAACCAGTCGGTAAAGCTATAAACCAGTCAGTTGATAAGTCAAATTTTTAGTATGATATAATTAAGGATGTTTACCAAAGTTGTCAGGCACAGTCTGGCAATTGCAACGATGTCAGTTACATAATCAGGAATGTTCTATGACATTTGATATATTTATAATATTGCACATTAGCAAATATTGCACATTAGCATATACTGTATATTTGGGAGGTGGATATATAGTGCTAATTTTCGCGCAATCTGATCGGTTGCGCACTCCAGATGTAAGCAAATCACGAGCATTTTTTTAGTAAACGAAGCTGCGGTTCAGTCAAACACTGTCGTGAAATGTCTATACGTATTAAAAATATTATATATTGAAAACGTTATTTGTAATCATAGTGGCATGTAAAGTTATAGGGCATAAAAATTTGCATCGCAATGGAACACCTAGTCCCACATAAGAACGTCACGGACATAACTTGGGATGATGTGGTATATTATGGACCACAAAATAGGAACAAAATAATGAAAATATCAGTAAACGTGTTACATTTACCCTGGAGTCTAACGTAGGTCCGAGGCAAAGCTAGATTAGTGTTCCTTGGGACCCTCAATAATTCAGTTAAAAATTTTCCCCAGCATTTTTTGCCCCCCCCCCCCCTGCATCAATTCCTGCGGATCCTTCAAATGTTTCAACACAATTATAGTCTTTTAGTATGGCCGAACATGTATTATAATCGACAAAATCACCGATGTGAAGCCCAAAAATAGTTTTTATTAAAGTGTTTTAACACCATTTTACCATGCGCAACATACAATGCAAACGTACGCGCAGATTGTCAAAGCTTGGGTTCTTGCGATCATTTTGGTGGATAAATAAAAAAGCATCGACCTTTTAATGATACAAGAGGTGGCCGGGGGAAATGGGGCAATTGCCCCGGACCCCCAATTAAAGAGGGAAACCTGATGCGCAATGACTGCTTGTTTGGTACTGGACCTTATTCGAATGATTAAATTATGTATAGTATATACTTCCACTGCCGTCGATACAGTCGATGAACGGATGAATAGCTACAAATTATACAATGATCATGACGGCGAAGGACACGAAGTCTCAGGGAATCGTAGCCCGCGTGCAGGCCCAAGGGAAAAATAGTGGGCCTGCAAGCAAGACCCGGTATTTTGTACTTTCCGCGTTCGCCCACGAACGCAGCATTCTGATTGGCTGTTTGCTGTTGGATTCTATAATTAGATCAGTGAAAATGGAACAAGAACCGACTGTTTATTGTTTACTTGAAGGAAGAGATGTTTTTGCCGTTATGACATGCAATGGGGATTGCTTGTCGTGAAGTGTTGGAATAGCAACATTACGACTGGGGTAAACTATAGTAACTTTTACTTGAGCAGTTGATTTTCATTAATTTCAAACAGACTTGATACGTTATATGTTCCTCAAAAAAATTATCTTTTGGTTGATGTTGATCAGTTCTGTTCTTGCACTGAAGAAAACAGCGCTTTTCGCGGTGAGGATTTAGAGGCAGTTGCATGTAAGCCTATTCGAAACACCTTGCGATCTGCAAGGCTTCGCTGAGAGAGCGAAACAGAAGACGGTAATTGCCGTTTGAAACGAAACGATTTGGACTCTAAACGCTCTCTTCTTTTGTAGAGTTGTTTACCAAGTGAAATAACTGAAATAAATTTAGTACTTTCCGCCGCCAACAAGAATTGCACACACGATCTGATAAGTGAGACAATTTAATGTCGACAGCGAAGCACACATTAATGCTAATGTGGTCGCACGACTTCCCTCACGATTTGAAGTTTGAAACTGGTTTTCTGTTGAAGTTCGTCCTAATTTGCCTGTTCCGATTTTAGTTGAAAATGAGCACTTGCAAATTTGACAATTGCTGACTGCGTTGCTTGCTATTTTTTGGAGTTAAAACGCAGCCATTTACACATTGTTTCTGTTCTGAATAAGCAGAGAAATCCCCGCAACATTTTAATGCGAGTTTGTTTGTTAATATTTGGGTTGCTGTCATTGGTTGTTTTTTGACAATTGACGCGCGAATGGGGCATGTTATGAAAAGGGGCGTTTTACAAAATACCAGGTCTTGCTTGCAGGCCCACTATTCTTCCCTTAGGCCTGCACGCGGGCTAAGGAAATCATTTCTTTGAAGTCTCAATAACAAGTGTATAAGTACAAATGTCGGCACAGATGGCGGCAGCCGCGACAAGTATAAGGTGTATGGACTGGTATATGTCGCTCTGAATACGGCGATGTTTTGACATCGGCAGCGGCGGCAGTGAGTGTGCATGTGCATGTGCGTTCAACAATTACTGAATCAAAGCCGAGACACACTCCGGATGCGATTCGACAATGCGGCGCGATTTTTTTATTTTCACTGACCGATAACTTTGATCCTGGTTTAAGTAGAGCCCTAGCTTTTCTCGCTTTTAAAAACATATATCTAGCGTAAAGTATAGAAGATAATATATTTGAAAAGCAAGGAGGTTTTTGTTTTAAAAATGACGTAAATAAGTGCAAGTTTGTAAACATTAAACCGTTGTGTACTCATTAAACCGTTGTGTACGCATATATAATTCTATAATACCCATGAAAACGTTTGGATTTCGAATTCCTGCCAAAACAGTTCCGCACAGAATTATAAAATTATGTTATCACTCTTTCATTTTCTTAAATAACTCATGCCCGCCCAATTTCATGCATAAATACGTTACTTAATTACTTCAAATTGGAAATGGAAAATGAAACTTTATAGTAAGACAGAATGTTAATGATATCTTAAACAAGTAAGAGAACAAAAAATTGTGAACAAAATCTTTTGGATTTCATAAAAATTTTCCTTTACCGGCCAAATCCGAGCTCAGCCCTGAAAAAGTATACAGAATGTCGCATCTTTTGATGTTCACAGTCGTATACCCAACTTCGTACCATCCTCGGGATAATTGATACAGGTTTTATGTTGAATCAAGAAGAAACATGCAAGATTGACCAACTTATTCAAACACGTTTGTCTTTTAACAATATCGTGTCGGTATTGATGCCAGTTTGAGAACAGCCTATATCAGTCCACTAGTGAGTCCACTGTCATTTAATTGGCGGACCATAAAATAATGATGGGGAAGGGTTCAACGGACAAAAAACTTCATTGGACACTCATTTTCATGCTATGAGGCTATGTTTTTTTATTTGGCGCTAGTCCTTGAAAACAAAAATATGAATTAAACAAGTACTTTAGTAACACTTCAAATGTCACAAGATTCCAACGAAACCGCAAAAACGAAATAAACAGTGCAACTCAATCCATCAGTATCCACTCACTTTGCTTGAACCTCGGGGAAAGTAAGGCATGAAAGCTACTGGTGAACGCGCGCGTGGGGGAGCAAAACATTTTTTTCGTTCACCAATTATCACTGTATGCCTCACAATTTGCGGGTGCTGTTTATAGCCCGTGGGTATATATGAACTATGAATAATCTTCTTGTTTATTAACTATACAGTATACGCCTCTGCGGAGGAGAGTGATGCAAGTCGATAGCATTCGTTATCCTTCGTCGCTTCTCCACCTGCTTTAAGTTGGGTTTTCTGTCGATTTAAATTACGATTTACAGTTGAAATTTTATTAAATAGAACAATAGTTTTGTAATCAAAAGCATCAAAAGTTCTCCTTTACTCAATACAATATACCTACGGCTGAACTTCCTGTCAGAAAATTCGAGTAAAAATTTGCATACAAAAGTCATCAGGTACTGCTTTTAGTTTGACCGCCTAAATCATGTGTTTCGACTGCCAATTATATGTCCCAAAATATCTGTCGACTGGGGGAAAGTGGGAGGCGGCGGCAGAAAATTTTCGAAAATTTGGCTGCTCTTGAGTAGAATTGACAATTTTCATATCATTTCATGCAGCTCCGGCGCCGCAAATTTTTTTTCCGTAGACAGTCGGACTCCTCATTGATAGTCGGACGCATCATTGACTCGCGCCCTTAAACAAAATATTCAGCGGATACTCATATTAGATGCGCCTTCCAAGTGTGTCTGGCGCACGCAATTGGTGATTTAAAAATCAGTATTGCTTGGTTGAGATGTCAAAATCTGAGCAGGATACATTGTGGCTTCATATCTTGTGTGGTGATGACATCTGACATATTTTATTAAGTTATATTCGCCATTCCCACTTGCTTTTCTTTGCTTTTGTAACTGCTTTTTGTAACACTTTTCTAGGCGATTGCAGAATATCCATCCACTTTTTAAGCTATGCCATTCAAACATCATGGATACGATGTATTAATACGTCTACATTTATTCTCAATAGATTAATAATAAATAGATTGATAGATTAACCATGGTGGTAAAGGCAGCTACAAGGCATACAGCATTAATGGATTAAATTGTCATAGTGTTAAAGGTAGCTCTAGTCTATATTCTAGTGGATATGCGGATACGCAGTCAAGTAGTTGTTTTGAAAACGAAGCATACAGTTAGATTGGCATTAGATCAAATTCTCATGCTATAGGTAGCTCTATATTTTAGTGGATACGCGGATATGTGGATACGCAGTCAAGTAGC
>CACRXK020014043.1:0-13420 GCA_902702795.2 Paramuricea clavata
GTCTTAACTAGCAGCTATATTCCTGGCACCTGCCGGTGACTTGGCCGGTTACTTGTTAAGTGCTGTTTCCCCAAAACACTGCTATCTGTATGATTACACACCATGCCTTGGTTGATGCTCACACCTGACATCAATACCGGCACCTAATTAGATCCCTCCCATATCCAAATCCATCCCTGTATGTGCATCATTTTGGAATTGGGAAGCTCTTAAAGCTTCAAAACAACAAGGCTTAAAGCTTCAAAACAACAAGGGCAATGTTTGGTGATAGTGAGATTAGTTCAGTCATATATTATCTCTATTGTTCCAGAATGATCACCTAGTACCGGAAGCCATCAATCACACTAAATGGCATTACATGTATTAGGGTTGCCCCTGCTAAGGTGAGGGGAGAGGCACAGGGGGTGACCGGCAAATTATTGTGATGCTAAAAATAAAGGGGATTCACATGTTTAGGAAGAGAATAAATTTAGCTGGGCTCTCTCAAGTTCGGCCCCTTAAATTTGTGATTCTTTTCCTGGCATTGTTCATATGCCTTTAAATTATACCATTCTCATGACCATGGCTCAGCACAAGGTGTTCATTTTAAATGTACCAGTCTAATTAGCAGCTATGGGACCAAATTACTGTTCTGATCATTCTATCATTTATTTTCAATAAAACAAAGGGTCATATTGCATAGAATACATTAATGTATAAATTGATAAATTATCTCACTTTCATTGATAAGTCAATGTACTAATTCAGTTGATTACAATATACTGCACTGCCACTGTTACTGAAGCTTGTCAATCCTGCTCATGCAATCAGACACCTACCAAGTCCATAACTGCACTTCTCCCTGTCTATCTTTAATATCTTGAAACAGCAGTTTTGGATACATACAGTAGTCCTAGACACTCTCCTGAATGTACTGTAATTTTGGGATTCAGTGCAAAATCTGTGGAGATATATTGGTCAATGTATTGTAGATATCCAGACTTCAAATACAGTAGAATAATCTATTTTCGGAAAATAGTTTCAATAATTGTTTTTTTTTTATTATTAACTGCTCAGCAACAATAAAAACTATTACCTAACACCCTTGAATACTTTGATAATCTTACAGTGTTCAAAAATTCAAACTTCATTTATCAAAATGTTGGAGATAAATGCATCCATAAGTACTACAGTGACTAGCTCCAGAAAGGGCCTTCATATACAGTAACTCAAAGTTGCCCTGGAATTAATCCTGGATTATTAAAATAATTTAACTGGAATTTATGTCATGGTGGTGCTGCTGGAAGGCATTTGACCTGGAACATTGTTATATTGATTGGTGTTAACTGGTAACAGGAAGTGATAAGTTACAGGAAGTGATATCATTGGCAATGCATATAATAGTTTGCTTGAAGTATTCTTATCTATTTTGCATAAGAAACACAACCCTGATCAGCTTTTCATGTCATTTGCACCATATTTTACACAGAAAAAATGTCTGTGGTTTTGCTTTCAATTATTCTATCAGTATGTTGTGTACATGTAAGTAGTGTACACTTGTATGTAAAATTGTAAATTATAGCTACAACTTTGCTACTCTATAATTCTCACTCAAATAGAATCAAATAAATAAGGCTAGTCAAGTTTCGATCTGATAAAACTCCGCGTAAAAATTTTTTCAATTTATTTTAAAACTCATATGATTATGTTGTTCTCATTCTATAAGACCGATTTTTTACGTTTTTTTCCCGAAAATCCAGCAAATTACGTTTCGATTTTGATGTGTGAACTTCGAAGAAAAGCTCCCTCAGAACGCAGGAAATCGCCTTTCCGAGGCCCTAGATTTCAAAATTTCCCGAGGGAGGATTCCCCTGGACCCCCCTACAAATGCGAGGTTTAGTGCATCAGTCAACAAAACCACTGGATCCGCGCCTGTATATGCCTCTTGTTTACTTTAATTTCGAGAATTTGAGTATACTAAATTATGTTTCCCAAATATTGTATTTTGTGGTTCCGATACACAGGAAATGAAATTAGTTCAGTCGTCATAGGCGTACGGGCGGGAGAAATCAGGGAGCCAGAAAGAAATTTACCGGACTTTTACCCACTGAATAAAATTTTTCGTGTAACTAAATTTCCAAAATTGTCGTTGGGAAGTAAACAAAAATATTTTCCCATTTGTCGATTCCTCGTTTCTTTTACATATTTCTGGCATTTTCAAATACCATATTTCATGTACTATCTTCTTTTTAAATTTATTTCCCCCAATTTTTGCCCGAATTTTATATACGTTTATAATTTGCATGATTTTATTTTGACTGGGGGGTGGGAATGCCTCTCCCCCCCTCGCCCGTACAGCTATAATCAGCCGTTGTTACGTATCGGTTATATATTGTGTTAAAAATATTTTGACTTTGTTGTTTCTGATGACATTTGCCGACAATCGACTTTTTACTGTCGATCGACTCTCGACTTTTTACTCTCGATCGACTTTCGACTTTTTACTCTCGACTCTCGACTTTTACTCTCGACTCTCGACCTATACTCTCGACCCTCGACTTTTATATACACTCGCCGCCACCCGATTCTGGAGTCCCACTTTTGTATAGATTTGTATTACAGACGGTAGTTTTTCGCGTTTTTTGCCTTGGCTACGTTTCCGATCGGGCCAGTTTTACAATCACAACGATAGAAGCATACAAGAAGAATTTTGAGAAAAAAAATGGAGTATTATAGCTTTATAACGCCGCGAAACGGGATTTACAACTCTGAAGGAGTGGATCCAGAGCCTCAGACTTTGTTTATCAACACGAGCTCGTTTTGCTACTTTCATACAAAAAATACAAGAATTATTGTTACTGGACGAATATTCTCACGAAATTTGAAGAAATGAAGCAGCTACATTGTGAACGAAAGCGTTCGAAAGCCTAGGCGACTTGTAGAGAAGTTTTATATGTTTTAAAGTAGGAAGTCAAGTGACAATCAAATATTTTTAATCCAAATTATTAACGACGACTCAATATGTTATTTTAATTCATATAATTATGGAAGTAGCCTCAAGGTATTTTAAAACTAACTTCTGTATGCTTTCGTTCACAATGTAGCTGCTTCATTTCTTCAAATTTCGTGAGAATATTCGTCCAGTAACAATAATTCTTGTATATTTTGAGTTGATTTTGTATGAAAGTAGCAAAACGAGCTCGTGTTAAGTTGATAAACAACGTCTGAGGCTCTCCACTCCTTCAGAGTTGTAAATCCCGTTTCGCGGCGTTATAAAGCCATAATACTCCAAATTTTTTGCTCAAAATTTTTCTTGTGTGCTTCTAGCGTTGTGATTGTAAAATTGGCCCAATCGGAAACGTAGCCAAGGCAAAAAACGCGGAAAAGTACCGTCTGTAATACAAATCTATACAAAAGTGGGGCCCCAGAATCGGGTGGCGGCCGGTGACTTCCGGCTTTACTTTTGTATACTATAGATGCGAACAGGTGGGAAATTTGTCGTCGCTGACCAAAAAATTGCGGGCAGAAACAAAGCTCATTGCATTTACATTCAAAACAAAGCAGAAAGTTAGCAAGAAGCTGTTTTAGCTGACGATTTTTTGCTTTCCATTCAACGATTTACAAAATATTGGTTATTCTTTTAAAAGTCGATCATGAATTCTTTGTTTTGGGATGATTGTTTTGTAATCGCGTGATTGGAAGAAGTTAATATGGCGACGTGAACATGGGAGTAAATACCGTATACGTCGATCTATGGCTTGTTTAAAACCGTAATAAACGAAGAAAGACGTGATTTGAGAATGAAATGTAAGTTGAAATTAACTTTATATGCCTCAAATTTTCCATCCTATGTTTCTTAATGTAACTTCAGCTGTCTAAGTTCAAAATACAAGCTCGCGAAATTTGACAAATTTTGAAAATATGTAAAAATAGCTTGACTTTGAACTGTATTTTCTCAAAAATAGCCCGTGGCCTCAATTTCAAATATAGCTAAATGAAAAGAAAAAACTTTTCGGCGTTTGTAGGTATAAAACATATCGTCAGGAAAATAGGGGCTCACAATGTTTTAGTTCAGTCTTTGAGACCCAGTTGCTTCGCACGTGTTGTGGTCAAATTTTTGCCAAGAATCAAAGGCCGAAATGTGAACTTCCTTCATCAAAACCGCTTCGAGAAGGGTCTAGTTTGAAAATTTAGCTATTAATTTCGATTTCATGAGCATATTTTGGTTACACGTTAAGTATTTTTGTGCTTGATGAGATTCAAAATTTGTTGTATATTCAAGCCCGGCTTTTGTGTAATTTTGGTGATGACCGGAACAGAAATAAAGATATTTTAAAAACTGGCCGTGGCCTCACGATAAAACTTTCTACAAATGTTCTCTGTTTCATGTACTTTTATTTGATATCTTAGGTATAAGCGTAAAAATAGGGGCTCATACAGTTTGAGAGGTTGTAAAATGCATGACTTGCCTCTATTTTCATGTAAACATTCGAAATTCTTCGACAGCAAAGTAGCAACTGTTTCAGATCGAATGCACACGGACAGCCCACCAGAGACAATGGCAGGGTACTGAAATAGAACGTCACTAAAAAATTCTGTATGATTAATTTAGATCATGTCCACTCTTTCAACATAAAACAGTCATTTATTTTGTACAAACATTTGGCAATATTTACACGATTGTGCCTTTTTGTAAACACGCGTTGCGTGTATTCCACGCAATTGTGTGGCTCATTTTACTCGCGCATGCTCAGACAAATTTCCCACCTGTTATAGATGCGTTATCCAGTCTTATTTCAAATCAGTGGCAGCCAAGCACGGCGAAGCATGACAAGCATGCTGTGAGTTCGTGGCGGCTCGTCGCCGTTGAATTTGGTCAGCGGATAGGATTTTCAATGAGCCCGCAGTAGTTCCAGATTAATACTTCAAGTTATAAAAAAGAAAGTTCAAAAACATGAAGCGAAATTTGTAGAGAAAAGCCAACAAAAAAAAAATAAAGGAAGCGGCCAAGAAAAAGGAAGCGGGCGGGGACGAGAAACATAATTTTTTTATTTTCAATAAGATCGCGACATCTTATTGTCACTAAGATCGCGACATCAATATCATACTAATTACAAGATGTACTGTTATTTCAGTGGCGATTTGGTCGGAGGTAGAGCAGCCCGTACGCTCCCAGTTGAAACGCTTCGAAAATCTATAAATTAAAGTCTCACTGGGAATTAATACGAGAATATGGAGGTATTGGAAATTGAGTAATAGTAGCCACGACGACCTGTGCTATTTACCGATGATCATCAGTGAAACAATGCACCTAAATGCAAGTATGGGGGCTTTTTATAAACCTAAACATCAAAAGATTTGTTATTTTTGCCTGATATCATTACTGCATCCGTTCCGTTGTTTACGGTAACTTCAGAGTAATTGAAGTGCTCAACACGTCTACGACTCTACGTGGGTGAAAATATTGTTGACACTAGTCGCTATTCGTGGTTATTCTTACCAATGAGCCTTCGTCGTTCTAAAATCTTCTTTAGAAGCCACTTGAACCCTGAAATCAAGAACATCGACATCACCGAACGAACTGCACCAGTGAGGTGTACCTAACGGTTCAACTGAATCATCGTTAGACGGAACCGTCCACGTGATGGAATTGTTCTTTTTTCCAATAAGAAAATATCCTCCACCATCTGTTTTCATATCGCACCAAACCTATTATAAATGTAAAGTTAAAAAACAGCTGCATTGAAGTAGTATTTAAAGTTGAGTGAAATTAAAAACCAGACTTTTTCAAATAAATTTTATAACCTCAAAATTAAACATTGTTCAGTTTTTTTCTGTTAAACTGCATTAATTGGATGATATAGCTAGTGTGACTCTGCGTGAATGCAGCTTATGGAGAGCCTTTTTTAACCATGTAATCAGGGGAGGGAGGCAAAGCCACACTCCAGCCCCCATGGTGCCCTCAACAATCAATAATTTTGCCCTTCCAGTCAAAGTCCCTTTTCTCTAAAATATAAGCAAATCATGATATTTTCTGTGTCTAGTGAGTTCTGGATTTAAAAGAGAGGTTTGATATTCCAGTCACTAAAATTTGTTTTGTGAATCTTATGTCATAAACATTAATTGTGTTGTAAATACATGAGATTTAAAAAATATCTCTGTGGATAGCATATTCCAGACCCTGTAAGACATATTTAAGTTGTTGGAAGGCTAGGCAACAAGTTGTAACAGAGTTGTGGTATTTGCATCAACATGCAATCCACGTACTTAACTGAAGATTCAGTCTATCTGTAGAGTATAATGTAACGCTGTATATCCAAAAATTTGTTTCAGAAAACGCACAAAATGCAGCCCTATAAGGGTAGAATAATAAAAACATTTCTGGGAGAAAATGCCCTCAGACCCACCTCCTTACCACTGTATTACATGCGACACAACATCAAACTTTTTGTTACCAACAACCATCTGTCATCTTTCCACACTCAGTAAAGTGTGATTAATTTCTGTAGATGTTCCCCTCCCCTTCCCCCACGGACGAACCCTTTAACTAATGCATGAAAGTACAAAATAAACAGAAATTATTTCGCTTCTATTTATTTTCTTCTAAAATGTAATACTGTGATCCAGAGAGAAGAAATTGTTTTGAAAAAATTAAGTATACGACCTTTCTAGGTTTCTTGGTATTTAGTGTTATCCAGTAGAATCCATTTTTTGCCTCTGAGTTATGATCCAATATTGACTTACAATCGTATCCTGGATTAAACATTTCACCGGTAAGACTATTGTCTAAGATGAAGATAAATAATTTTTATTCGTAATCCACATGACAGCAACTGTTTTTTATTCATTACTCACGAATAATTCGATGCCATAGTAACTTAATTTATCCATTTAGCATTCTAATTAGGAATACATCATAGGCGCATATACACTGTGAAAAAATGTGAAATTCTTATTATGAAATTTGTAATTGCATTACAAAATCCATAGTATATCCACACTATTTCCGTACTATATTCCCCGAGCCATTGGCGCGGATCGCCGTTCCGGGCGTAAGCCCGGGGCGAGGGTACTAATTCCGCCCGGCTATTTACACCGGGGAAAACGAAAGTATTAGCGATGTTTGAAGTTCATCAATGATCGCGAGCGTGGGTGACCAACGGTGTTTGGGTGTTGGGTGGGTGGTCATCCTCACTGATCTCAAAAATATGGCGGACTGTCATGAATAGCGAACACTGATTGGTCAAATTTAAAATTTCATTATAACGACTGCATGACGACAGCAAAATAGGAAACATTTCTTGATTTGAGGATTTCTTGCAAATATATTTCATTTTTGGAAGATGTTGTGAATTTCAAAAGCTTTTTAAGGAAATAAAAGCGAAATAATTGCTAAAAGAAGGAAGTAAAGGCGCCGAGTTAACGATGGTAGGTTTGTTTTAAATATTGATGTATTGTTTGCTTTATAACGGCTTTAAAAGCTAATCGTTGCGTATATTTTAAAATGAAATATAATTTCAGTGTTTCCTTACTGTCTACTGATTAACTTTTTTTATTATATTAAAATGTTTAAATAAAAAAGAAAGCAAAATTGTTTGAATGCAAGAATTTGAAATCATTTTATTTCAAACTCAAAGATTTTCAATAAAGGCAATTTAGTTTTATAAAGAACATTTTAAAACGTCTTGCAAAACGGAGGCTGAATTTTACCTTAAATTGAAGCTTATATTACGTATAATAACATACCTACTGTAATATATATATGTTTGGGGAATTCATAATTTTGTAATTAAAAGTGATATTTTTAGGGGATTTCTTATTTGTTAAAATATTCTCAACAAAATTATCGTGTTACCATGACAACTACTTTAAATACTTCATGTTCGGAAAATACAATGATTTTGTCAGCAAGGCGAGGGCTTCTGCATGCATGTATTTTCTAGTCATAGTATGGAAACATAATTAAAATCCACTGTATTTCAAATAAAGGTACATACAATTTCAATTCTATGACCTATGGATTTTCTAAATTTTTTCCAGTGATACTAGGCCGTTTACTGTGACTTCGAAGAGTGCCTAAAAAACGATTTTCATTTTACCATGTCTTGGAACATAAATATTCTTACGATAGCTAACACTTTCGAACATGCTGAATTCAAATCCGAAAAGTTCCCCCTCCAACAAACTGCTATTTTATCTTCACTAATCTCATAACAAATTTTATCATTGTTTAACGACACGGATGGATTAAGACACACGATTGCATAACTCGAAATGACTTACTCCTATAAACCAGTCCCTACATTTAACAAAAGACCGTTTTGCTTGGATCATTTTGAGTTATGTAATTTTAAGCGCGTTGGACGTAAACAACATATCTTGTCTATAACTATTTATTTTGAAATAGGTACAGGTAGCGACTTCAAAATCTTTGTAGTTATGCAATCCAACTTTGGTAAATTTTTCTTCATGTGCCTTAATGTTAAGATAATTAAAAATAATTTAGGATGCTTACCAATGGTAATTTTGCTCCACCCATAGAGTTTTTCATCGCCTTTATTGCAAGCCAAAAGCTGATTATTTCCTTTGCGATCCTTCGCCAATACGATATCGCCTCGGTTTCGTTTAGTGCATGGACCAGGGTTTGAATTAACAATCGTTTTGATTTTCTGAAAGTAGTTGCAAAATTATTAACAAGCTGGGACGATTGTCAATCTCGTTCCCCGAACCTGCGATCCTCGGGAAGGAACGTGAGGCTCTGGGATAATCCGTTGTCGGAAGCCAGGAATCCTAGCTAAGATTAAACTGCGCATTCCATTTCAACGGCCAATCATATTCCTCCCTGAAACGGATTATCCCAGCGCCTCACGTTCCTTCCCGAGGATCGCAGGCTCGGGGAACGAGATTGTGATGATTATATACTTCTAGATCAGTGTGTATTGAATATTGGCATGCATGGAATGACGTTTAATTTTCGTAATAATATATACAAGAAACTCTAATTAATCTTATATGCGACTGTATTGGTTGATTTTAGTGCAGTTGATTCCACAACAGCAGTGTATGAAAACCTGTAACTACTATGTAAAATCTGTAAAAACAGTGATTAAACTCATTTGCCGGATGGTAAAAATATAAATTATGGTATGATCATTCTGGCGAATGATGGCAGCCGATCCCCTAAAATGGGAACTTTAATTTTCTTAAAAATTGACGATTGGAAACTGTGATTTCATTAATGGACGCGGTCGAGTGAAGCATTCAAATTATTGGTTAAATTATGAAGATAATGAACTACGAAAGAGAAAACCTATTTGCGTATTGATTAACTTGCGAAACATGTCAAATTTGGATTACCTTTTTTTGATACACCCTGTATAGGTAACAAGGCAAAATAATGAGGTACATACAGCGCATTGTCTTTCAAACACGTCGGCAATTGACATGCAACACGCGTAATGACGCGAGATGGCTCGTGAACAACTTGCCACGTCAGCTCAGCATGGAAAATCTACCGCTGATATTCCCGCGCACGTGAATGGTCACGCAAGTTTGTACATATGTACTGTAGCATACATGAGTTGTGTGAGTGATCTTGTAAGAATTAATTAATAAATCGAACCTTCTTAAAAGGAGGTTCCCTACAGTTGACCCTATTTGCCCAACATCTCTACAGTACATGCAGGCCTATTAATGCAAATCGTGCATTCTTTTCTACTTGGAGGAAATATATAACATCAGTGGAATATTTAGAACTTGGTTCTGACAATTTCACTGTTGCCATGACAACATGGCGATTGGCGAAGCTATAAACGGCTTATTTTAGCAACAAAATTATCTTTAAGTTCTTTGAATGTTTGCATGGCGATAAAATATAATTGTTTATTTTTGTGGAAACACCACGTAAATTTATTACTGCAGTAATAAATTTACGTCTACCTCTTCCGCAGGCCTTTCAAAAATATAAAATTGGTGGGAAACGAACCGAAAGGCCTGACGACTAATTTTCCAAAATGGCGGGAGCAACAAACCAAATTATATTTAATATATTGTTTTACCAGAACAATATAGACCGCTTTTCGTATCTGAAATATACATAGGAACAGTGAACACTGAACAAACAAGCATATATAATGATTTATAAAGAGAAGCAGATAAATATGAAATATCAGTTTATAATTTGCATATTACAAACACGCAGGGCTTTTATGTAACACGTCGTATGTCAGGCATGCGGCCCTTTATCCGTGAAATTTATTCCATTTATATTTGTCTTTTATACAGTGTAACTATTTAAATGCGCGTGTAGATAGTCAAAACATCCCCTTTGGCCAAATGATAGATTCACAACGTCTATTATCACTGTCGCTTGTGCTTGTAAAACCCTCCATTTTTTTAATCTCCTCGTCGCTTTTATCAGCCATAACAGCCAAGATGTATTTAGAAAATACTCGCAAAACGGGATTGCTAAAGATTGGCAGACGATGTGTCATATTTTTTAAGAAATTTGACCCAACCGAGTAATCGACACCAAAAGCCAAGTAATCGACATGTTATTCAGCAGGCCTTACAGCTACGCAAGCCTTCGTCTCAAATTTCAAATTCAAACCTGCGAACGGGCTGTATGGCCTGCGGAGGAGGTAGAATTTACGTGGTGTTTCCACAAACAAAAACAATTAATATTATCTTTATCTGAAAAATAAATCTATTGTTGAGAAGCATATTATTAATGTTTAGTTTTGTTAATTTATGACATAATTAATTAGCAACGCAGTTTCCGGCCGAGAGAAAAGACTGGGTCGAGAGCATGGTCTCGAGGTCTCTAGGCTCGAACAAGAAAAACTGATAGATAATCATTCGAAGATGTACACTTTTATAGCTTTTTGGTAAAATATATTGTTCTTTATTCATAATCGGAGAGACTAGTTAACATTTGGCGATCCTGCCAGGACGTGGCAACCGAAAGAACCGTTTTTTATAGCAGATATTTAGTATGGCAACCGAAGAAAATGACAAAATCGAAGTTGATATGAGTGCTGAGAACAATATTACCGGTATCAACAGTGATAATGTGGTCGAAAGCGAACAACAAAGTCAGTCTTATTCATCGAAACAGCATGCGGAGATGCTGTTGAAGTTAAGAAGGGAGAAAAGAACCCGTAAAACGAAGGTAACTAAGCTTAAACATCAATTACAAAAAATATGCAGTGTAAAGGACGGAAATATAGACACTGCTCAAATCGAAAAATCGTAAGTGAATTGTGGGAAATTTTAGAGGAAACACAGCTTGTAATGGACGAAATGAGTAGCTTGTATTTACAGATGAATGATATGAAACTGCACAAGGAAATTATGCAAGAATCAGATAGCTTAGAGCTAGAAATACAGCAGATTATAGACAGTGCACAGAAGATGTTAGTTGCCTCACCCCAAGTATTAGGAAAAGACAACCCAGTCGACACCGAACCAGTTTTGCTCACAGGGAGAAATGATTTATCGACCGAATCGAATAACAATTTGCAAACAGAAGTACAGACCCCTAGTCACCAGGACCCAACCCCTAGTTCCCAAACCCCAATTCCACCTGGTACCCAGACTACGACCCTTCCTTATCAGAGCCCTAGTTTCCAAACCCCAATTCCACCTGGTACCCAGACTACGACCCTTCCATATCAGAGCCCTAGTTCCCAAACTTCAATTCCACCTGGTACCCAGACTACGACCCTTCCATATCAGAGCCCTAGTTACCAAACCCCATTTCCACCTGGTACCCAGACTACGATCCTTCCTTATCAGAGCCCTAGTTCCCAAACCCCAATTCCACCTGGTACCCAGACTACGACCCTTCCATATCAGAGCCCTAGTTCCCAAACTTCAATTCCACCTGGTACCCAGACTACGACCCTTCCATATCAGAGCCCTAGTTACCAGACCCCAATTCCACCTGGTACCCAGACTACGACCCTTCCTTATCAGAGCCCTGGTTACCACCCCCCAATTCCACCTGGCACCCAGACTACGACCCTTCCTTACCCAATTTCACCCCAAATGCAAGGGGGTAATTCAGCAATTAATCGTCACCTTAAAGCTTTGCGCGTTCCTGTTTTTGATGGTACCAAGGCCAAATTTGAAGAATTTTGGAGCCTGTTTCTGAGTTTAGTAGATGCTTCAAATGAACCCATCAATCTCAAAATGGTAAGATTATAGCAAATTTAACCGGCCGAGCCCATGATGCAATTCGAGGTCTAGGGGTATAGAACCTGAATACACAGAAGCGAAAGAAATTCTTAAGACAAAGTTTGGTGGGCAACGTCGGCAACTAAGAGCTTACATGGATGAGTTAGACAGTATACCAGCACTGCGTTATAATGATGTGGACAATTTTGAAAGGTTTGCTGATTTAGTGAGAGTGGCGGTTGTGAAGCTGAAAGCAGAAAACCGACAAGCAGAGCTTGGAGAGGGAACATTGCACAATCAACTCGTACGGAAGTTACATGATCGACATTTAGAGTGTTACAGTCGTCGGTTAAACGTTCATAACAAAGAACCAGCAGTTACTAGTTTGTGTGACTGGTTAAAAGAAGAAGTGGTAATCAAGATTGAAGCGAAAGAAATGGCTCATGGGTTGGATGAGAAACTGTTACCTGAGCGACGACTCCCGAGAGGAAAAGCTGATGAAGGTCGCCCAAGGTCATACTTTACTGGAAAAGAAGTGGACGATCGCTTTCAAAACCGTATAGAAAAACGAGAAGAGAGAACCAAGCCCCCCTGCGTTTTCTGTGGTCAGGGTAACCATGGGATATGGAATTGCAACCAATTTAAACAGAAAACAGTCGGAGAACGGTGGAAAGTTGCAAAAGAAAAGTATCTGTGTTTTCGTTGTTTATCCAATGAGCATCGTGGAAAGGATTGTAGACGGACTCGCCCATGTGATGTTGATGGATGTCAGCTCACTCATCACCGACTACTTCATGACACCGCCCAAAGCAGGAAACCAGGTCCTGTACTTCCAGACGAGAGGGCGGATCCTTCACGGGAGGGGGCAGAGAGTTTGACAAATCTTACTATGACATCGAACCGGTCCAAATTGCAACCAGAGGCAACCTCATTGAGAACAGTTCCAGTTTGGGTAAAAGCTAATGGAAAAAAGGTGAAAGTAAATGCAGTGTTAGATGATTCCTCAAATGAATCTTTCATGAATGAAGAAGTTTCTGGCCTCCTTGGATTGAGAACTACTTGGCAAACTGTACAAGTACGAGTGTTAAACGATTCTGTGGAAACCTTCAGGTCAATGCCGCTGCAGATCGATTTAGAGAGTGATAATCGCCAGTTCACTAAAACCATAAATGTTCAAACCTGTCCTAGAGCAGTTACAGGGAGCTATCAAGTGGTGGATTGGAATCAATATCAGTCAAGCTGGCCGCATCTTTCCCTATGCAAT
>CACRXK020014044.1:0-13418 GCA_902702795.2 Paramuricea clavata
CACCACCACCACCACATCACTACCACCACACCACCACCACACCACCACATCACCACCACCACATCACCACCACCACAAAAAAGGGGGTCAAACGTTACCTATATTCTACTTATAACTATAAGTAGCTTTATTCAGCATTCGGCTAACAAATTGATTTTTATATTGCTTGCCATCGTGCATGCATGGATTGTAGACCTTGACATGAAAACAATATATATATATATAGGTATAGTCATATGATCTTTTGACCTATTGTTATTGATATTACCGTATAGCTACTGTATATTTATGACTCGTGCTTTTATGCGCATATTCTCCCAGGATAGAAGCTGTTGTGCCAGAAATATGCGCCATATTTTGCTGACAGGTTATGAAGATGTGCCATCTTTTCTTAACCAGTGAAATATGTCGAGAATATACGCGTATGAGGTTCTACTTAGTGAAAACTCTTGTGCCAGAAATAGGTGCCATATTTTGCTTGCAGGTTATGAAGATGTGCCATCTTTTCTTAACCAATGGAAGCTAATAGATGTCCTCAAATGATTAAAATGAAACCATATTTGGTATATTTAATTCAAAATTAATTTTACAGGTCAGAACAGTCAACAGTATGTCCATGCCATTTTCAGCTCTGAAAACTTATTTTGAGGGTATATTTTGACTTTAGAGAGTATAAACTATAATTAAACTTTCTTGAATATATGTATGTTTTCTCAATTAAAACCAAATCAGTCACACGCACGACGCAGCAGTATATAGCTAGAATAATAGATATATGAAAACGTAAAGACTCAACGAGTGCATGAACATCATCATATTTATGTTCCATCTGAGTGGTTTTATGCGGAAACTTTGTTTTTGACTTAAGATCTATACCTCCGATAAGCTGGAATCGTCCAAGAGCCGAGTTATACAATACAGTATAGAGCTAGCTACTTCACATATCGTTTGACACTTCACAATTGCAACGGAGTATTTTATTCCGCGAGCTATTTTAGTTGAATCGATTTTAATATTCCCCCCCCTTGCGAACAAGCTTGTAATGTCAAATATCATTGCCTTAGGCATTAAAAATAATATTCAGCTTCTCTCTCACATCATTTTTGCTTGATTGATGACAGTCTATGGTGTCCTGCAGTTGCAAGCAAAGTGTTGACGAGGCCTAAAACCACAGCGTGATCCGCACTATATAAGTACGGTTCATGCTATGCGTTTTTCGTGCGGGTTGTAAAGAGACAGCCAATCAGAACACACGAAAGCTCATTTGATATGCAAAATTTATACTAATAATTATTATTGAACATTATTATATATTCAAACTGTATTCTCGTTCGTGATTGGTCAAATAACGCCCTTTCTAATTCTCCGTATCTAGAAGATGATTCGATATTTCTGCTGCAGACGTGATCAGCGTGCAATAATACCTCGTTTTGTATTGAACTCTCTTATTACTGTCGCTTAATTGTTTTAAAAATATTGTTGCACTGAACGAACGTCTCATTATTTAATTTCGCATTAAGTGTTTATCTGTTCCACTGGTGTTGTTCTTTTCTTCTCGTTTTTGAATATATAATAAAACAATTATTGGATTAAGTTTTCGCATGATATCAAGAATTATCAAGGCTTCGGTTTGTGTTATCCAACTCATCCTTGGGTGGATAACACAAATCTCTCCCTTGATAATTCTCGATATCATGCTGAACAGCTCAATCTCATTCAATAATTGTTTAATATCTCACAAATACTCCGTGTTGTGTTCCTGAAAACCTGAGGCTTGAAATTTACAAAGTAATTTTTATCTTCTCTAGGTTCTGCAGATGCGTTGTACTTCAGAGGATGGAATACTGTTGAGTACGCGAAATATGAAACGAGTACTAATCGGGTGAGCATTGTTGTTGCAATCCAATATCATTTTAGCACAACTCTTATCGACTTCATGAGTGCGTTGACTTATAAGCTTATAAGTTTTAGTTTTGTGTTCCAGATTCATAAATTTATTGAATTTACTAGAAAACACATGCATGAAGAAACCGTCGCATTGCTGACAAAACCATTATAATTTCCGAACATCAAGTATTTAAAGTAGTTGTCATGGTAACATGATAATTTTATTATGAATATTTTTACAAAAACCCTAAAACTGTCACTTTTAATTACAAAATTATCAATTACCCAAACATATATATGTTAGGCATGTTATTACACGTAATATAAGCTCCAATTTAAGGTAAAATACAACCACAAACGCTTCGCAAAACGGATTAATTTAAAATGTTCTTTATAAAACTAAACTGGCTTTATCGATAAAATTTGAGTCTGAAAAAAAATGATTTCAATTTCTCACATGAAAGTAAGTTTGCTTTCTTTTTATTGAAAAATTTAAATATAATAACAAATGGTAATCAATGAAGATACACTGAAATTACTTTTGAAAATTACAAAACCTTGCAAAAATGAACAGCATGCATCAGCTCCACCTTTGAATTTACTATATGTGTAAATTGTTAAACTCGTACGTCCGAATTTATCAATATGATAAATTCGCGGCACCTAACTCTAACACTAACTTGAATCTAACTTTTTTAAACTTATTTAAAAAATCAAAAATTTTTAACTTGTTTTTACTTGTGTTAACTTTTTTTTAACTTGTTTGCTATTTCGCTATCATGAAATGTTTGCTATTTCGCCGTCGTCATGCAGTCGTTATAATGCAAATTTTAAATTTGACAGACCATTGTTCGCTATTCATGAAAGTCCCCTATATTATGAGATTGGGGAGATGACCACCCACGAGAGGCAACCCACGCACGCGCGCATTGATGAACTTTAGGACTCGTTAATGCTCTCCTTTCCCCGTAGGCAAATAGGCGGAATTAGTACCCTCGGCCCGGGTTTACGCCCGGAACGGCGCTCTGCGCTTTTGGCTCGTGGATTAAATAAGCTGCATCTTTATTGTATTCTGCAGGATGTATAAAAAAAAACCCGAGCAGATTTGAAATTGCTCTCAATTTCGCAAAACAACTATTATAGTATCCAGTTTTTTTTAAATATAGTTTGTTTGGGTACTTATAATGTAGAAAGAAAAAAAAATAATCGACCTCAAATTTTGTAAACCAGGGGGTATTAGATATTATTTGTCGGAATAATGTTTGGACCACCTTCACAAAATTTTGACGATTTCATTCAAGCAGTTTTAACTGCTAAAATATGTTAAGTGCAAAAATCGCTAAGGAAAACAAGTCTTGCTACTTGATGGGTGACTTCAACCTGAATTTACTAAATTATCAATCTCCGGCACAATCAGATCAATGAATTTTTGGATATTATGTATTCTAATATGCTTTTTTCCTTTAATCACTCGTCCAACAAGAATAACTTCTCACACAGCTACACTAATCGACAACATATTAACAAATCATATTGATCACCATTCATTTACTGGTTTATTATTTACAGATATTTCCCGATCATCTGCCTGTATTTTGCGTTAGTTATTACGACTCTCTTAAAGAAACAAAAAATAAGTATACAATATATCGAAATAAAAGCACTACTAATCTGATAAAATTTCAGAATCAGGTAAATGAGATTGTTTGGGAAAATTTTCCGGGCTATAATGATCCCAAAATGGCTTTAATTAATAAATTTACTTCTATTTACGATTCTTCTTTCCCACTGAAGAAAATAAAGTCATCATAACTTAATTCAAGAAAACCTTTGGTCACTAATGGTCTCCTTAAATCTATTAAAAGGAAAAATAAACACTATAGGAAATATCTTTCATTTCCTACTGCGCAAAATGAAACACTTTATGAGGCATACAAGAATAAATTAACTATATTATTCAAAAATGCTAAACGATTTTATTACGAGACTAAATTTAAATATTTAAAATCTGATATAAAGAAATCATGGCGTGTACTGAATGAAGAATTAATTGTGGAAAAAATGCAAAACACACTTACTGAAACATTCTCTATTAATAATCAGGACATTTCTGATCCATTGTTGATTGCAAATCATTTCTGTAAGTATTTTTGAGGCATTGGATCAAATTTAGCCGACAAAATACCTTCCCCTACCGAGTGTCATCAATCGTATTTACATGGAAAATATACTAACTCCATTTTTTTCGAGTCTGCGTCAGAGGAAGAAATAATTTCCATCGTTGGTTTTCTTTGTACTGGCACTTCCTCAGGTTATTACAATATTTGTAATTGGTCAATTAAAAATTCAATTAATTTAATTTATAAAATAGCATGTATATAACGCGTGCTCTGATTGGTCGAAACCGGTGTTTGGATCAGGCCAACCAAACACGGAAGACTATATCGTGTCGTTATTAATTTATAAAACAATTACTTTATGGTTTCCGTGTTTGGATGGCTTGATCCAAACACTTGGGAATGTTGCTCGAGTTAAGAAAGGCGCACAAAATCACTCGCCTTCGGCTCGTGTTTCGTGTGCTTTTCTTAACTCTCGCAGCATTCCCGCGTGTTTGGATCAGGCCATCCAAACACAGAATCCATGAAGTAATTCTATAATCCAAAACGTTAACTCGTAAATTTCTGCTGCAATTAATGACAAAAAATATACTGCAGCTATTTTTCTTTATCTTACTAGGGCTTCCGACACGGTTAACCGTGGTATTCTATTCGATAAATTTGAATTTTATGCCATCCGTGATCGGGCCTTAGATTGGATACATGACTATTTTGCAAATAAATATCAAAAAGTTTTTGTTCTTCATATAACCCAATTACATGTGGCGTGCCACAAGGATCAATTCTCGTCCCATTATTTTTTTTAAACTCTTTCCTGTCACTTAACGACAAGCGCTTTCGCATTACATTACATTACGAGTCAATATTTCTAATGTAAATATATCGGCGTGTATTTACCCCCCTTTAAAACAAAACCCACCATTGAAATCCTCACAAAATAACCTTTCGAACGGGGGTCAAGTGCCGCCAAAACATTATACAAACCGAAACAATCGTAGCTTATACTCACCGCTTGGCCAACATTCTGTATTGGATATCGAGAAAAAGTTGAATATTTTCTAAGCTTTTTGTCATTTTCTAAAAGGTTATATGAGTAGAACACACTTTGTATTCAAGCGCTTTCGTTTAGAAAGTTTCGTATGAATACGACGAGAAGAAATATTTATTCAGAATTTTTCAATATATCGGGATTTTACTCGCACACGCGTAAGGAGATCCTTTAGCCGGGGTGACGTCAAACTCACGCGTGTAGGTGCTCTTTGACCGGTAGGATCCATTTCTGGCATTTGCAGAGTCATGCGATACAAACATCGCATTGTTTTGACGATTTTTAATCGTTTTTCCGGTTGGGATTATCGCAAATTGGGACCACAAATGTAAAATTCGGCACTAAAAGTCACACTTTATATATACAAGCTTGAAAATAACACTGTACATGATATTTTAACTGCTTAATTCATCAAGAATATCACAATTAGGATACGTCTGAAGGCGCCGAAGTTATGTTCGGCGAAATGTACGTTTATGTTTATAATTTGTTAGCAATAATTGCGTCATTTGATCATATACGAGCTCGCTTGACGTTCAAAGCTCATAAATCACTAGAATGTTGCCATTGACTAAAACTATCGCTAGGAATGAGGAGATATCGCTACACTGAATCGAATGGTGGTATTTTTGTCCACATGGCATTCAACGAATCGAAGATATGAAACGTCAAAGTCGCATTACACAGCTGTAATGCGATAATAAGGTAATGACGAGAAAGAAGCAATATGTATTATATAATTATATAATATTAAATATAAATGATCTTTGTAATGCTTCCAACATTCTAGAATTAATATTGTTTGCCGATGATACAAATATATTCTATAGTCATCAAGACCTGGATATCTTGATGTCTACTGTTAACACGGAAATTGAGAAATTATCTACTTGGCTTCAGTTAAATCGATTATGCATGAATCTGAAGAACACAAATTTTATTATATTTAAGCCAAGGCAGAGGAAACTAACACGTGACTTTGTTCTGGAAATTAATAAGTGACGTATTGACGAGTCAGTGGAGCTGTATTTCTTGGTGTTGTACTTGATGGATTATATCATTAATTTCAAATAAAATATCTAAGTCTGTGGGTATTATTTTTACAGCAAGCTTATATTTATCCAAAGCTGCTTTACATATTTTGTACTTTTCTTTTTGTACCCTTATTTGCAATACATGCGAGAATTTGAAATCATTTTATTGCAAACTCAAAGTTTATTGATACATCCATTTAAAGAATTAAAGGCTGTTTAGTTTTATAAAGAACACTTTAAAACGTTTTGCGAAGCGTTTGTGGTTGAATTTTACCTTAAATTGAAGCTTATATTAGTTTCATATACGCAAAGGCCGTCAGGTTCTAAAGCAATTATAAAATCAGTATTTCAGACAAACTTACCTTCGTTAACGTCGACGCCTTTGCTCCCTTCTTTTAGCCGATTCTTTCGCCCTTTCTTTCTCAGAAAGTTTTTGAAATTTACAAAATCTTGCAAAAATGCGACCAAAAATGAAATATATTTGCAAGAAATTTAAAAATCATGAAATCAAAAAATATTTGCCATTTCGCTGTCGTCATGCAGTCGTTATAATGCAAATTTTAAATTGGACCAACCAGTGTTGGCTATTCAAGACAGTCCGCTATATTTCGAGAGCAGTGAGGATGACCACCCTTGAACGGTGACCCACGCTGGCGATCATATATGGACTTTAGACTTCGCTAATGCTTTCCTTTTTCCGGGGGCATATAAGCGTGCGGAATTAGTACCCTCGCTCACACGGCGCTTCGACAGTCGGCTTGGGGATAAAGTGTTTAAAATAATTCTTTGCACAAAACTGATTCAAAAAGTGAAAATTATATCGTCAGCATATCATTGCATATAAAATTAAAATAATTGTAATTTTTTTCTTCTTAAATTCTAATAAAATCAGAGCCGTCGCTAGGGGAGGAGGGTTGTGATAAGATATAGAGTATCAAATTCCCCCCCCCCCTGTAGGACAACATATAGGAATGATCCACCCTCCCAATATAAACATATATGGAAATGGGAATGCACTACAAACTCCAACACCCTTTTACTATCACAAATTACATAGGTCGAGGAATTAAAGATACATTTACCAAAGAAGTAAACAACGACTTTCTGTATTGATTATTCTGATCGGTATCTTACCTTGATCGACTCCTGTCCCACCCATCTCAATATTTGTACTCTTTCTAGGCTGCTGTTCGTGATAAAGAACTAAATGCAATCACTTCATGTTTCTGGATTATAACGTATAGACGTTCTGAGCAGCCCACTGTGTTATCTTATGCGGTTCGCGATTCAAATAATGAATTCCTCGTATTTTTCAAACCAAATATTACACTGTTACTCAAGGGAAATATCTTCAAGTAAGTAAATCTAGACCTGTTGCTTTTTCTTAAAAATTGTGTTGTCACATCGGTTTGCTTGTCTGCCAGTTTGTCCGTCTCTCCGTCTGTAGGGATCTCCGTCCGTCAGTCAGTTTAAAATCTTTATTACCTCCAATTTCTGAAGAGTATTTTACAAGAAAGTATATATCAATACACATATACACACACATACATACTTATACATAGAAATAAAGCTAACTAACTAATTAACTAACTACTTAAATTGAAATTACACTAGTTTGAAAACAAGATGAAATATAACATGCAGATTGCAACAAATATAACGTCCACAGTTACATATCAAAGCATAAAGTTTCTGATTGTAAGCCTAAAAGAGTAAAGCTAAATAAACAGCAACCTCTAAAGGAAGATTATCGTTTACCCAGTCCCACAATAGTTCACGCTCGTTTTGCGAACCTAAGCAATAAAGCAGAGCATGATTAACAGGATTTAAATAGTTACGATTGCATGAGTCACAATAGTCAATGTACGTATTAGGATGATCCACACGCTTCCCCCTGACCTTGTATGAGCCACAAATTAGTCTTATGACGTTATTAATCTCCTTCATGAAGGATGGATTCTTTCTTGCTATTATCCACCAATGAGAAACTTCATTCTTTGTATGAACCTTAGAGTAGAGATATAGTTGATTGTTCTTACTAATCTTTTGTCGCCAAACACGATCATATTGCTCTCGAACATGTTTATTGACAGTCTTTTTCCACAGAGTTTTTATAGGGAAATCATTTGTGAGAATATAAGTGATTAAAACTTGCAAAAGGTCGTACTTTGCGAGAATTTCAACAATGTCTGGCACAAATCCGGTTAATTTTTTGCCACAGTTCCACTTCCACCTTAGTAACCTGATAAAGAAGACACGACGGCATGGTGCACCGGCACCCATGTTTATCAATCTTCCCAGAAAATACAATTTTCGCTTATCTATTTCCGCTTCAACTGAAAGTAAGCCGAGAAGTCCCCGTGCCGCAGACCCAGACGTTCCTGGTAATAGTCCCTGCATGATCCTGACCATGATATTTTGGACCTTTTCTAACTCAATATAATTGTTCATTTTCAGCTGCCAGAGCTCTGATCCATACAGGAACTTTAGAATGCCAATCTTACGCCATAAATTAGACGAAACCATAGGATTTAATCCTCCGTAGCGAGTACCAACAGCCATCAACATAAAACAGACTTCTCTACCCGCACATGTTGCTTTTGAAACGATTTCCTTACTATCTCTATTTGCAAGCCAAAGTTTTCCGAGATTTGACCACGACCCCTTTTCAGATAAAATCTGGGAACCAAGTTTCCAAGCTCTCGACCTATTGTTTGCTTCGTGTTCTTGCTGGCTCTCTCCAAATATTTTCGTAACACTAAAATTAAATCTCCATTTTTGGCTGTATTCCCATGCAGTCTTTAGCATCCTGTCTAACCCGGATTTCAGGCGCGATAACATTGTTAAATCATCTGCGAACATGGGTAAGCCAAAATATAGTGAACCTAGGAAACTTCCTGCTTTGGTGTTTTTTAACTCCTCAATTAGATCGTCAATAAAGACAAGGAAGAGCCAAGGTGATAGCACTCCCCCTTGACGTGTACCCTGATAAAGATTGTAAGTACGTGATACTTTTCCTCCTTTTCCTTTCCTACTTTTCCTCCGGGCTCGAATCCTGACTCGATATTTAGGTACCGTCTCACATTTGTGGAGTTTTTCTAACATATTTTGTCATTTTCAAAAATTTTGATGAAAATTCTCGCGTTTTGTCTACAAGTTTCATCTAATTATTTATTCAAGGTATATAAGGTAGTTATAAACCTCGGACGATCAAAGAAAACCGACACAAATGTGATATAAACGAAAATATATACTTATCATATTGTACTTCTGTACATACATATTTTTGTCTGTGTTCCTCGCTTATTATTTGAATACACTACTTACTAGTTGCAAATGGTTTATCAGTCATTGGGGATATTTTTTTCATAATATTTTGTTTCACGGCAGGGGCCTGTATTAATGATCATGGCGAGCGCGAATTCATCTCCCAAAAATCGCGTTGGACTTGCCGACTCACAAGTTAACTTTTAATATCGCTCGCTAATACGTAGATTTTGTCCAGAGTACAGACAACTTTGGTCCTACAATTAGATTTGTAAGCATTGTAATCTGGAACGATCGTTTTAGTGAAAATTATATTGACATTGTGCGAAACATTGTTGTATTCACAGAAATATTTTCATATCAGGGGCATAATCTTTAAGTTTCTAATCACAACATTGCACTATAAGAGTAAAGGGTTCCCTTATAATAATTTTGTGCATATCCATGAATGTTTAGTGAGTTGGTAAGCCGTGTTTGGAAACATTAAGTTAATTTCCATTATTACCGCATATATATATATATATATATATATATATATATATATATATATATATATATATATATATATATATATATATATATATATATATATATGAATAAATCTATATATATAAATATAAATATATATAAATATATAAATAATATATAATATATATATATATAAATATATATATATATATATATATATATATATATATATATATATATATATATATATATATATATATATATATATATATATATATATATATATATATATATATATGTGAATAAATCTTATGAAGTAAACCAGGTTTATTTTATCTTTATCTCTCTCTATATATATATATATATATATATATATATATATATATATATATATATATATATATATATATATATATATATATATAACTATTTGCCTAATTTAAATAACTGAGTTAGAGGTAGAAGCGATGATGTTTGTATGGTACATCGGGGCTTCTGAAATACAGAACCAACCTGCAGACATTATGAACAGTTGTGTTGGGAGAACAATTTGTATATAGAACGATTTTAAACTAGAATTAATTTGGCCTAGAGTACTTTTAACATTCTTAATTAGAACTTAATCCAACAGGAACTGGCGCGCACTAATGCATCTTTAGTATATGTTGATTACGTCTCTTACAATAGAACTAAGTTAGAAATTTTAATTAGATATGCTTGTATATATAATAGGATCTTAATATTGCTACTAACAATCCACTGAAGAAGCCTTAACCGGCGAAACGTTTGGATATTAGCAAATATATAGTTAATTTCATGTCCGCAGAAATCCTTACCACAAGTTATATATATATATATATATATATATATATATATATATATATATATATATATATATATATATATATATATATATATATATAAAGATAAAGATAAAATGAAGCTGGTTTACTTCATAAGATTTATTCACTACAAACTTGTTTCGTATGACAAGCAATGCTTGTCACACTCATCAGGAGAATTTTCGCCAAAATATTCACCTGATGAGTGTGGCAAGCATTGCTTGTCATACGAAACGAGTTTGTAGTGAATAAATCTTATGAAGTAAACCAGGTTCATTTTATCTTTATCTTTATTAGCTCTATACTTCGGTATATCGAGCACTCTACTCATATATGATTCTAAATACATATTTGGTATATATATATATATATATATATATATATATATATATATATATATATATATATATATATATATATATATACGTTTTACCTCAAAAAACCACAACAGTCTGTTTCATCCCATTACCAGAAATGTGGGTCAAGATGGTGGACATGACAAAAAATTACGCAACAAAATGGCGTCCGATGATGCTAGGATTAGTATATGCACATAAGAACTTTCTAAAATATCGCATCAATGAGCCGCAAATCAAGCTTACTTGGCATCGTTTCACATGCTATGCTGATTCAGGAATCTATTAATTCTAACAACTATTTCTATAATAAAATACACTCACTTCCCGAGCTCATTATTGATATCACATTCACCAGCATAATAACTCCTTATATTAAATGTGAATCTGACAATACACGCCATAAACGCAGTCTGGTGGACGGAAATATATCCAGCGAATTCTTTAGCTTGGCATCGCAATTGTTTCAATAGCATTCAAAGTTTTATATATTCGCCAGTAAAAGTATCTAAATTCCGCAGGAAACTACTTTCAAAATCCTCTAAACTTAGCCATTTTATTCATCCATACATGCTACAAGAGGCCATTTTTATCAGCACAACTACGATAAAATTTTCATACATTGCGTTTCTTCTCCGCCATATTTGTTTTTAAATTAATTATGCTCTTATCAGTCTCTTACCCTGCCCAGCACGCAAATTTATGCACATTTCTCAGCTGATTACATTTATTATACGTGCGTAAACGCGTCAAATTTGGAAATTACTTCTTCGATCTTGCCACAAAAAGTGGTTCTGCTGTTGTAAAAAATGTCAGACAATCTTACGTTAGTTAATCGCAGTAAATAAAATGGAATTTAGCCGTTAGCACGGAGTTTCCCCTTCAGTATATTAACAACACGATTTGTCTTTGAAGAATGAGCCGCCATTTTGTTTGTATTTTTTGATGAATCATCATTTATGCGTAAAACCGCTGGATACGATTGCGGACGAAAATGTACCACATTTCTGGTAATGCGTATAGGAATCATCAGGTGGTGAATAATTTCGAAATTGTAGGTTGCTTTTATGCTATCGAAATAATGTGCGGAATGCGTGTAGGCGAAACAATGCATAGGTGAAACGATGCATGCTTGGGTCATTAGCATGCATTGTTTCACCTATGCTTTGTTTCGCTTACACGCATTCTGCACATTCTTTCGATAGCATAAAAGTAACCTACAATTTCGAAATTATTCACCACCTGATGATTCCTATACGGATGAAACAGACTGTTGTGGTTTTTTGAGGTAAAACGAAAAACTATATTACGCTCTATCTATATGGTATTGAGCACTGTTTGTGTTTCGTAAACCAAAATCTTAAGCTATATATATATGTATATATATATATGTATATATATATATATATATATATATATATATATATATATATATATATATATATATATATATAATCTGCGAAAAAAAGCGAATATTCCGACGTATTCCCGTCTCTATATGGGTCGGAATAAAATACATATTCCGACTCATATTGCGTGTAGGAATATGTCAGAAATATCACAAATATTCCTTTTTTCCATACCACTAGGAATATTGATGATATTCCTAAGCAGCTTCATAGGAGCATACCCCGGAATATATTTTTCTGGTTTGTTTTTGTTATGATTTTTTGTTCTGTATATTTCTCATAGACTTCTTGCAACATATATTCAACATATTTTTTGTTTTTGTTTTTTTATGATATTTGAACATGGGGTGATTTAAGAGCTTCGCGTGTCACTGTATCTTTACATTTGGAATTAGTAACTAATAAATACAATTAAATAACTATATGGTGGCAATATGGTTGAACTGCCTTTGTATGTAGTATTGGTAATGGGAAACGCCAACGTGGCTTTGGCCATGCATCCTGCTTGGTCATGAATCAGTGACACAATGACATCGCACGCGCGTGGAACGTCTTCGAGCGTACACTGCAAAAACAGGTGCGTTCAATTACACACCAAGGTGTGTTTAATTACACACCAAAGTGTGTTTAATTACACACCAAGGTGTGTATATTTTACACACCTTCTTATACAATTTTAGAAAACACGCCTTTGTGTGTTAGATAACACACCATGGTGTGTAACAAAACACACCTAGGGGTGCTAAGAAACACACCTGTATTTTACACACCTTTTCGAATACACATTTGATACTTATAAGGTGTGTTCAATAACACACATTTTTAATTTAATGAAAACACACCTTGGTGTGTTCAAGAACACACCTCATACTTATTTGCAAAAACACATCTTGGTGTGTTAGATAACACACCCTACACCGATTGTGGAAAACACTCGTGCATGGTGTATACTGAAAAATGCTTTTTAGGAACGTACAATAAATCCAATCA
>CACRXK020014046.1:0-13417 GCA_902702795.2 Paramuricea clavata
TATACTATTAGTTCAGATCAAACATCACTGCTCTCCCCAGTCCACCACGCGCACTCTTTGTTAGGCTAATGAAAGGTAGATAGCATTTCTATAGGGGGGTATACCTTTCTCTCGTTCAAGGGGAGCAACTGTACTTTTTGGGGCCATGGAATAATCGTCATATTTTATCGCCACATCCCAAGATGCATTGTTACCAACTTTTTACCTTGAACGAGTATATCAGGCCGACATCTTAGTCCATCCACTTGATGTCCGTAATCGAGGACGCTTGAAGAGAGATATCTGTCATTGTTTTCTTTTCAATTGAAGGAAAATCCATTTTTTAATCATGTAAGATTGTGATTTTGTCAATACTAAATTGTCTAAAAATGCAAACTGTTATTAGCTTAAATATATATAACGAGTAACGGCATTTTATATTTATATATCGATGTAATATAGCAGTTATTGATGTAATATAGTAGTACAATGCTATATGGATGAATTATTTTAGACAATTACTCCTATATCTCGTGCGTGCATGTCAGTTCTTGTTTGAACCGTTCATGAAGTCATGAAATGGCATTCGTTTAGTAACAAATTCCAATAGTAATGTGACGTACTTTAATATTCCATTTATGCCCAGAAATGGCCCTCAGTAACTGAGAGATAGAACTGTCTGAAAAAATATAAGCAGAACGTCGACGTTTCGGGCCCTTTGACACTTTGTCGCTACCTATACACTGTACTGACCGACCGTTCGAGATTATTCCCTCGGTAACTGGTTTCCTCTTAGATCCGGGGTGCCCGACCTGCATTGTTTGTTAACTTTTTCATGTTTATTTCCGTATATTCAATTCATATTCATTCTGAGGATGATGGTTCTGAAATTGTTAGTATTTAGTATGCACGTTTAGGTCATGTGTGTACGTGACATATTAATATATTCACCGTTGTATGTGATATTTTTGGCGAAGATAAATAAATAAAATAACTGACTAAATACATAAATTACAAGGTTCCTCCTTTGACACTCTGTACAATTTGCTGTCATCATCTGTATATCTTATGGGTTATGTTGCTGATATTACTAGATGGTTCCTAGTATATGAATACAAAATATCAGACCTGGATCATTCTTTCATTGATTAGAAGATTTCGTTTGCAATGTCAAAATGGCAATCTTGTATTTTGATAACCATTTTGCGGACTAATATCCGAAAGATGTGTCGATTCGTACTCATGCATCACGACTACTGATAATATACGAAAATTTGCACGAACCGTTTCGAGACGGTTGTGCAGTCCAACACAGATCACAAGCTTCATCATCTTCTATTGTCTGAAAACATTCCGCTACAGTTAACTAAGAAGACGGCATCCCTTTGATCGTCCAATTACCCGTACTAATCGCTTTGGGAATTGTTCTATCATTTCTATATGTCAAAGAAGTAGATATGAACTATAGCTACTATGCATTTTTAACATTTTATGTACTTATAAATTATATTATTTTTTGTGTAAACATCAACTATTTTGTAGTTAAGCTATTTGTAAATTTTACACAATTCAGCCAGATCTAGCTATCTATAAAATATATGCATGGGTGTACCCCATTCCTAAGCAGACGATCACATACAGATTCTTTATTTATGTACATTGTACGAAAGCACTCGTTTATATCTCAAACGTGAGAACCCATGCATATACAGGCAGGTAGTGTTATCGAGTTTATTTGCATGGGTGCATGGTTTGGATCTGAACAAGCTGGGGAAAATTACTGATCATATCATCTTCCAAGTTAGACTAAAACCGTGGCAGCATGCACACCCTTATTAATAATGTTATAAAAAAAGAAGGGTAAATATGAAATGTTGCAATGAAGCTTGGCAATGAAGCTTGCCTTATTGGTCAATCAAATGCAAATTCTATTGTCTGTTTTTCCTCAGCTTAAAATATAAAGAAGAATTATTCCTGAAATTTGGAGTAAAAGACTTGTACAAAAATCTTACAAATATTTCATGGACTGTTTTGAATTTGCGTTGTCTCCATGGACTTGTGTTTTCTCCATGCAGATTTGGACAATATTACTCATTTTTCAGTATCTCACTCTCTACTATATAATAAAAATATTTATAATATAAATTTCATTCTCCATGCTGACTTTGTGCAAACAAAACCACACATAAAATTAAGTGACCGGAAAAGAAGTTGATGGTTATACGATTAAAATGGATGATTCATAGAAATATGATTAATGAATTTTAACCGATATTTCGGTACAACGTCTGGGGATTTTTATGAATACGATAATTGATTACTAAAATTCATGCTAGTTACGTAATCAGTTTAAGTTCTTTGTACGTTTGCATGGCGATAAAACATATAATAGTTTTGTTTGTGGAAACACCACGTAAATTTATTACTGCAAAGCTTTCGATAATCCTAGTATATCTTAGTACGTAATCCTTTCAAACAAAACTATAATGTTAAATATAAACCTTGATAACGAAAGAAGGTGTTGATCATATGTGATGGTGGTTGCAAAGAATACATGGTGGATCATATGTGATACTGTGGTTGCAAAGAATACATGGTGGAACATATGTGATGGTGGTTGCAAAGAATACATGGTGGATCATATGTGATATTGTGGTTGCAAAGGATACATGGTGGATCATATGTGATACTGTGGTTGCAAAGTATACATGATGGATCATATGTGGTACTGTGGTTGCAAAGAATACATGATGGATCATATGTGATACTGTGGTTGCAAAGGATACATGGTGGATCATGTGATTGCAAAGAATACATGGTGGATCATATGTGATACTGTGGTTGCAAAGAATACATGATGGATCATATGTGATACTGTGGTTGCAAAGAATACATGGCGGATCATATGTGATACTGTGGTTGCAAAGTATACATGATGGATCATATGTGATACTGTGGTTGCAAAGAATACATGGTGGATCATATGTGATGATGGTTGCAAAGAATACATGGTGGATCATATGTGATGGTGGTTGCAAAAAGAATATATGGTGGATCATATATGTGATGGTGGTTGCAAAGAATACATGGTGGATCATATGTGATGGTGGTTGCAAAGAATACATGGTGGATCATAGATGTGATGGTGGTTGCAAAGAATACATGGTGGATCATATGTGATGGTGGTTGCAAAAAGAATACATGGTGGATCATAGATGTGATGGTGGTTGCAAAGAATACATGGTGGATCATATGTGATGGTGGTTGCAAAGAATACATGGTGGATCATAGATGTGATGGTGGTTGCAAAGAATACATGGTGGATCATATGTGATGGTGGTTGCAAAAAGAATACATGGTGGATCATAGATGTGATGGTGGTTGCAAAGAATACATGGTGGATCATATGTGATGGTGGTTGCAAAGAATACATGGTGGATCATAGATGTGATGGTGGTTGCAAAGATGGTGGTTGCAAAGAATACATGGTGGATCATATGTGATGGTGGTTGCAAAGAATACATGGTGGATCATAGATGTGATGGTGGTTGCAAAGAATACATGGTGGATCATATGTGATGGTGGTTGCAAAAAGAATACATGGTGGATCATATATGTGATGCTGGTTGCAAAGAATACATGGTGGATCATAGATGTGATGGTGGTTGCAAAGAATACATGGTGGATCATAGATGTGATGGTGGTTGCAAAGAATACATGGTGGATCATATGTGATGGTGGTTACAAAGAATACATGGTGCATCATATGTGATGCTGGTTGCAAAGAATACATGGTGGATCATAGATGTGATGGTGGTTGCAAAGAATACATGGTGGATCATAGATGTGATGGTGGTTGCAAAGAATACATGGTGGATCATATGTGATGGTGGTTACAAAGAATACATGGTGCATCATATGTGATGCTGGTTGCAAAGAATACATGGTGGATCATAGGTCATAGATGTGATGGTGGTTGCAAAGAATACATGGTGGATCATAGATGTGATGGTGGTTGCAAAGAATACATGGTGGATCATATGTGATGGTGGTTACAAAGAATACATGGTGCATCATATGTGATGCTGGTTGCAAAGAATACATGGTGGATCATAGATGTGATGGTGGTTGCAAATAATACATGGTGGATTATAGATGTGATGGTGGTTGCAAAGAATACATGGTGGATCATATGTGATGGTGGTTACAAAGAATACATGGTGCATCATATGTGATGATGGTTGCAAAGCCGAATACGTGGTGGATCATATGTGATGGTGGTTGCAAAGAATTTATGTAAATGAACAATCATGATTTTTTATCACATATAAAACCACCAACACGCCGAGTGATTTCCTTTGTCTTTTCCTCATGAATTATTAATGAGTTTTGTAAATATATATATATGTTCTAGGATTGAACTACCACCAGTACAAACATTTATATTATATAGTATCACAAGTATAAACTGTATTAATTTGCACCTTACGTTTCAAAGGGCTGCTCAAATACTCCATCGTATTGATCGACATGGCTAATTACGTGCATAATTACTTCCCCCTATATCTTATACAGATATAATATAGTTTTTTAAATGCATTTCCTTTTCCTTTGCGAGTATCGAATCACAAGGATAAGGTGCCATGCATGCACAAAAACATATTATATTTATAAACATAGTTACATCGTATACACACACATTATATACACTTCTTCATGACTGCTTTCGCGACCATATTGGTTTGCCAAAATAGGTTGCCACTGGCACTGCAGCCTGTTTCGTCTTGCATGGATGAAATAAGCTTTGGCGTATGGCAAGCTTTTGGGCTAAAAACGTATTCAATTTGAATGAATTTGAAAATTAATATGTCATATCATACACAGTGCAAAACATTCTTTGGTTACGATATTTGCTGTGTTGGTGTAATGTACTCAGGTGAATAAGATGCTTGTGATGTCACCTGAGTACATTACACCAACAGGTTCAACACAGCAAATATCACGATTATTAGATTACTCTGATATCGAAGGAACTTGACTCAGTTC
Organism: Paramuricea clavata; assembly: GCA_902702795.2. Lineage (NCBI taxonomy): Eukaryota > Metazoa > Cnidaria > Anthozoa > Malacalcyonacea > Plexauridae > Paramuricea > Paramuricea clavata. The sequence goes on from CACRXK020014046.1 coordinate 5,026, forward strand.
CGAAATATTACGTACACGAACCGACCTGACCGCGTAGCTCAGTTGGCAGAGCATTAGGCTAGTATTCCAAAGGTCGTAGGTTCGATTCCCACCGTGGCCATGCATATTTTTTAAGCCTGCTCGGTGTGGATATACACTCAGAGTAACATCACAAGCATTCTTTGGTTACATCAAAATTTATAAATATAGATTGAGATGGCATTTCTAAATTGCAACCGACAATTCGGGTAATTGTTGAATTTGATAAATGCTAGCTTAATGCAGTGCAAATATTTACAAACTTCATCCATGCAGACAATTATTAAAATGATTAAGGTGTTAAAATTCACACCTGAAGAAAAAGGCCGAGGGCCTTGGAAAGTGCATGCTTTAGAAATATTGCGGGAATCATGGAGTATTTTTACAAAATACAAAACAATGGTATCTAACTATATATAATTAAAATAAACAATTTTGAAAGGTTTATAATGTATTCGGAGTTACTATTGTTAAGTTTTCTATAAAAATATGAATATCCGACATTTTGGCTCATATTACATATATGTGGGAATTTTTTTAGATGAATTTAATAGATGTTCATTATATCCATCCAATTATTTTTTATGTGTCAAAATGCATCCGGCAACGTAAATGAACTGACATAAATGCATTTCCTTTTCCTTTGCGAAAATTCTGGGAGTATCACATCACAAAGATAAGGTGCCATATACTGCCATCACAAAAACCTTTAAATCATATACATACACATTATATATTATACTTCTTCATGACTACTCCCGTGACCGTGTTTGTCGATGTGCCGAAAACGTCTGGATCCTATCTCGTTTTGTTGGCTAACTTTATGTCCTACCTCATTATAGTATGCATGTGACGACCAAATGAAACCTGCATGCAAGATTAACTGAAAATAATTCAATTCTATAAATTTTAGATTTTAAGGAGCTGTTGATATATGGAGCCGGGCTATAGTCCCGTTATAATCGGGACTGATTCGTTTAATAAAGCTCTTATCACACGGCTTTGATAAACAACCAAAATTAATGAAATATTTCAAAGTTGAATTAGATTAATTCGATTCCAGTATAACAGTATACAAAACTCTTTCAGACGGTCTTTTATGATCAGGAAAAAATTTCGTGGCGCGATTCATCTCGGCTATAGCCTCATGGCTGGCCATGCAGGCTCATATGAACCGCCCCTAAAATAAAGGCTAGCTCGAGGGCTAGCTGGTGTACGTACACTATCAAAGTTTCTGTGATCACAGTAGGAATTTTGCATAACTGAATCAGTGTTAAACAGTAAATTTATAGTTCCCTCAAACATTTCTTGCAAATCTTTCAAAAGTTAGAATTTTCCTATATGCAAAATTCCTACTGTGGGATTACAGAAACTTTGACAGTGCATTGTAACATGAAACACATGAAATATCTTACATAATTGTTTTAATGCTGTCGTTTATATAATAATCAATTATCGCCAGTTCTGTGAGATTTTAGCGCGTATTTCCGACAAGCGTGAGTGAAAAACTCCTTAGCGCATATGTGTGAAAATCGTGAGTGTTTGTACTCTCCGACTTTGTTTTGATTCATAATCATATAATCTTTATTTAGCGTGAATGCCGATACTTTGACGGAAAACGCGTGGCAGAGCATCAGAGTAAATATTGGAAAAGGACAACAGTCAGACATAATAAAATAGTTCAACTTTGACCGCACTCCCATTTGTGTAGCCTGTTTGCAGGCATGCTGCCCGAAGCAGGTGTTCCAGTACAATTTTGTGAAGCCCAGCGCGGTTCGGCAAATTCTAGGCGCGAATGAGCATTAAACAAGAAATATATTTTAACAGGGACGTAGCGAAGCATCTGAAGTTGGGGGGTGTTGGAGGATTTTACCTGAAATTTGAACTTTAATGTTAAAAATTTACCTGAAGTGTAATAATTATAATAGAGCTTTTTCTGATTGATTTCCACTGTCATACTAAGTTTGCGAAAAGGGGGGGGGGGGGATCTGGGGTCTTCCTCCAGAAAATTTTTACATTCTTGAAGCTCCAGGACTCAGGCATTTCTGGCGTTTATCTAAAGCAAATTCGTAAATGAATTGGAACTAAATTGACGGTATTCAGCAAAAATGGTTATCATTTCACAAAAATAACGACTTTATTATGCAAATTTTACCTGAAAATGTCAAAATTTAAACTTGAATTTTACCTGAGTTTCACAGTTGAGGGGGGTTTACCCCCCCCCCCCCCACACACACACACACAGCCCCGGTCGCTACGTCCCTATATATTTATCTTACCTTGGCTCGAGAATGAGATCATAAAGTGAGTTCTCAGGGGTCCTGCATGCTCCAACACTTAGCAGAGTTACACTAACAAAAAATAAAAATTATATTACAAACTAACTATACTTGTTCACACATTATTCAATACAGATTTTCGTTGATATATAGCTACCATCATTTCATTAATAATTTCATTAATGTTACCATCTTTTCATATTTCATTGACTTTTACATGGGCCATTGTTCCCGTTCCGGCCGATGCTTAACTTCACTGATTTACCAAACAGAAGAATTTAATGCAGTATCTAGATATAGTAGAACTTTATATTTTGATTTTTGGAAACATATCTTGTTCGAATGATATCATGCAGTCTTTGCTGGAATCTTTCATATCAATCAATCAGTCTGCAGACTAGCAGTGCGTTTCATATCATCATTAACAGTCGCCACGATTCTTTACATTTAAGTACCATATAAGTACGATCAAAAAGGTAATTTACAATTAATTCATTGTATATACTTAACCGATACAACTGAAGATCTTTATTATCGATAAGCTGCTGCATGACTGTCTGAACTACCTGAGATTAATTAGCGAGGGCTGCACTCAGTCAGAACGTTGCATGCCAAGCAGTGGCGTAGACAAGGGGGGCAAGGGGGGGGGGGCTTAGCCCCCCAATAGGCTGAAGGACTGCCCTTGTAAAAAGATGAAATCCGGGTAGAAATTGGGGGGGGACGATGACTACCCGTGTGACTACCAATCTCATCTGTTCGCCAAATTGTCTATTAAAGGTCTAGTCTTCCCTAAATGTAACTACAGAAAATAATGTCTACGGTGGTTATTGGTAAAAAGGCGTTTTAAAACTTCGATTTAACTATTTACACGCGACCAAGTAAGCTTCATTGAGTCAAATTAAAGATCCACAATATTGAGAAATCATTAAAAATCAGGTCTTTCCTGCAGTAAATAATCTTCAGAATTACGCACAATCTCACCTCAGAAACACGGGAAATCGCCATTGAGGGACTCCAGATTTCAAAATTTTCACGGGGGAGAATACCCCCGGACCCCCCTACAAAGGCTTACGCCTTCGGCGTTCGATATATGCCCCCCCCCCCAAAAAAATAGAATTATAGTCTGGCTACGCCACTGATGCCAAGCGTCGAACGAATGTCGGCTGAAGAGACTGGAGTGTTAATCTTTTCACAAAAAGTTCATCACAAATTTCAGGAAAATTTTTTCCTGAGCACAAAAGATCTTTTGAATGAAACTAAGCTAATTCAGGTTATTCAACTTTGAAATGTCATTTGGGATGTTTATCAAAGCCGGGTCAGCCCGGCTCCATATAAATAGCCCGTAGGACCGGTATATATGCTAATAAGTTCTCATGTCAGTTCACGTGGCGGCGTATCAAAAGGTAATTCAACTTCAGTGCGCATGTTTGCGTGCTTTAGATATTGAGTTTATCCGATAAAATTTTTACACAGCCAAACTCCAGGCTTTAGCTGTCCAATAATACATTTTTGTGTCGTTAGCTATAAAGGAAAATGACCAAATACGAGTCGAATGAAAATTGCCAGTCGAAATCGTAATTTTCCACCGTTGAGAATTGGGTGCAAAACTGTTGAAAAGAAATGTCATTGGATCTACAAAATTCATGAATTTTAATTTCATTTTAAAAAGCCCTAATTAACATATTGGGCAGAATTAAATAATTGTTGATAAATGTGGTAATTTCTGTTTTATATAAACGGCTTACTGTTTGGGAATAATACATTAGTAATTAATTGCTTTTCATTTGTTACGGAAAATTTGATTTCGACCGGCAATAATCGACTCTCTATTTCATGGCCATCTGTGCTCAAATTGACACGAAATTGAGAGTGATTCAAAAGCTAAAACCCTAATCTTTATTAACATAAAACATTAAATGTGCCGCACACCGGCTCAATGCCAATGGATTGAGCACAAAAGAGCATGCTATGTTGGATTATATTGTCACACCCTGTATATGATACCCCTATATATCGAAAGCTTTGCCCAATTAAACAAACGAATGTGATATCGTTAATTAAATAAAAAATTACAATATTGTGATTTTGTTTACGTACACTGTTTGTAAACATTGTGCAACGATCACTAACAGTATAAAAGATACCGCCTCGACAGGAGCTGGCTTTTGCGTCATAGAATATGGTACCGGAATGCATAACAAATACTAATCGTGTACATAATGATGGCACTGTACATCAACATGCAAAGTGATGTCGAACTAAATAATAATCAGGTCTCTAATTATTCTCATTGCATGCAGGGGCAAGTCGCTCCAAAAGTCTGACTGAGAAAAGTCCAAAGTCTGTAAAAGTCCGAAAAATCCACAAATATATGCTTGACAATTCTAAAAATTCATAAACTACCGTTGAGATCGAAAATTTACGTCTGAACTGATTTATGATGAAAATGTTGAAGAATACGACGGAATAAGCATTATAGCCTATATGATCTACTTACATCATAAATTTTATCCTGAGTAAATGTGGATTTTGGCGAGATGGAAACTTCGAGTGTGAATTTCTACACATTTATTAGACTAGATTTTTTACACATTTATTAGACTATTTTTTATCTAACCAGGAACAGTTGTGAAAAATACAACTCAGGAATCGAACCTGCGGTCCTGCAATGAGTGTAGCGCTCTGAGCTACTGACGCCAGTGGTTGAACGGATGGATGAATATTTGAAATTAAACAAAGTCAATCCAATACTACCCAACATACCACTCCAATCTCATACCCAGAGTATGCCCGTTCGCAGGTTAGGATCTACCTTGGACACTTTCATCTACCTTAATTAGAACTTGAATCTATCTTTGATCGCCAGTTTGATGTGAATAGAATGCTCACTGTGTTGTTCTTAAGAGTTAATTTCATGCACTTTTCATGTTAATATTTGTTCAAATTATGTATCATGCAGTGTGTAAATGTGTGTTTGTGTCTTTTAAATATATATTATTACTATTGAGTATTATTGTCTTCCTTGGATTGGTCTTTATGGGATTCTTGTCCTGTGGACTATATACCTTCAACCTTATTCCTTTCCTTCATCTATGTGTATATTCTTAAATTTAATATCTATTTGTTCATGTATATAAGATTGTAAAGTTACTAAATAAATAAATACTTCACACTTCATCATCACAAACCTTCTTTGAATTAAGCCTTTTAAGAATTTGTTGTTAAATCTTGTAGTATTTCCGTGCTAGCATAAGACTTGATGCATGAAATGTCAAAAATCTTTGAAAATACTCAGATGGTTATACCGCGTATATATTTCAGTCTATTTTAGCATCAGTTGTTTGTGATGTAGCATCTGAATTTTTAGCCTGTGTCCCAGACCGGCGTTGCTTGTTATTCGAATTACGTGATCTTTTTGTTGGTTACAAATTCATGTTTATTGTCGTAGCATGGTTGATGAAAGTGCATGGTTAATATCTCGTGTCGATTCAGTGTTTGATCAGCAGTAAAAATGTGCGGTTAAAGTGATAATCTTAAAAAAAAAATAAATCGATTACTTTTTTCCGGCTGTAATGTCAAGGTTTGAAGAATTGACATTGGTTGCCGCTACCATGCAGGGAATGCTATCTGCTCGCCAAATTTAATATCAATTTAATATCAAGCTTGATATAGGATCAATGAAGACTTATGATCAGATATAGATTAATTCATCTATATGCATTTATGAACTACGAATTATTATATCACATGTATACAGTAGTATAGCAGTGCTTACGTCACGCAATTTTCAATCCATCTAAACATTAAGTATACGCAATGCAATGTGGGATATATGTGTGTCAAATATTCATTATTTGACAGTGACTACATGACGTAAGTACTTCTATAAGGTCAATTGTGAAACTATCAGACTCCGTGTTCTATAATCTAATGTCACCCACTATATAGCTCTAGCACCCTATTAGACATGTTTTTTTCCAATATAAACTCAAAATTGCAAGTTAACTCGATTGCAAACTTAACTCGATACTTAGGATAATGAGAAATTTTAAAGCTTTATTGAATTATACTTTATCATTTTAGGATCGCCTTAAATCGCGGGTTATAATTGACCGAAGTTTTTCCTAAAATCCCCTAAACTCGCATTGTCTCGTGGCTATAGTTTAGACGAGTTACCAGAGTAGGCCTCATTTTATATTTTTCTCGGTGACCACGAGAGTTAAGCCTGTTTTCCACTTCGTCCGTATCGTAGCGAAACGTACTGGTGAGCATGCGCAGATTGAAAAGAGAGTATAATCCACGTACTTCCGGGTGTATTCGCGTATCAAAATGAAAAGTTCGTCGCAAGTCAACTTTTTGGCGTACTACGGAAGTACTAACCAATAAAATTTCACGAAATTTTGAAATTTAAAAGCGTTTTTGATACGTTTCGGTACGGTACGCTTGAAGTGGAAAACCGGCTTTACCTTTTGGCAAATATCTGGTCGCTGGATTAAAAATTGGGTCGGAATTGGCGACCTTGCACCCGCTCATTTTCAAGTTTTCAACCACTTGGGCGATTAAAACTTTTCAGTTTAAAATTTCAACCTCTCCACGAATTTGTCTGACCGCCGATTATCCGTCTCAGTGTCAAAATGACAAGAATTTTCCAGACGTGAGTACTGCACATGCGTCCGGCTAACGTTCTGCGTTTTATCCACAAGTTGACCTCAAATCACCACACCTGTACATCCATGCGCATTCAGATTATTAATTTTACCATTACGTTTTGCACATTTTTAATACAACATTTAAATTTAAACTTAAGAAACTCTACCGTTGTGATAGGATGCGCTAAAGCCCTGATCAAATATAATATAGAGTTTGTAATCCAGGCATTTTATTAAATTGTATAATTTTACCAATTATATAGATTGTAATTATCTAGATTGTAATTTAAATGCGTTTTTGTTTTTTTCTTTAAATTACAATAAAAAAACATGTTTTTTTTATTTAAAAAGCATTTAAATGTTTTTTAATACAAAAAAAAACACATTTAAATTACAACCCAGAGAACACTTTAAAACACTACAAGTACTATTTGAAACATAAGCAGCAGTGTTTTATCAGATATAAAGATACGAGGCGTAGCCGAGTATTAGTCTGATAAAACACGCACTGCGAATGTCAGTAAATTGCTTCAAAAACGACCGATCTAGTAAGTTCATTGGCGAAGTAATTTTCAAAAAATACGTTGGGTAACATGCACAAAGAAAGCGTATCTTCGAGATATCGTCTGACAACAGTGACTCAGCTAGTATGGCTTCTAAAGGGATTTTTTTAAGGATTAACATGAAGGCCGCTTATTTTCACCGGATGTACTTTTCCCAACAGCTTCCGGAATATCTTGTCCTTTTTAAGTCTATTTGCCTTTAAAAAATGTGTGAAATAACTTTAGAGTTTATTTTTATAGCCTATATTTTATTTCACTTTACTTTGCTTTACTTTGTACTATCCACCCCTCCCACCTCCCTCAACTCAATATATTGAGTCATAGTGACATCCCTTATAAATTTTCCTTTTCTCCCCCTTATAAGTTTTCCTTTTCTCCTCCTTATCAATTTCCCTTTTCTCCTCCTTATAAATTTCCCTTTTCTCCTCCTTATAAATTTCCCTTTTCTCCTCCTTATAAATTTCCATTTTCTCCTCCTTATAAATTTCCCTTTTCTCCTCCTTATAAATTTCCCTTTTCTCCTCCTTATAAATTTCCCTTTTCTCCTCCTTATAGTTTCCCTTTTCTCCTCCTTATAAATTTCCCTTTTCTCCTCCTTATAGTTTCCCTTTTCTCCTCCTTATAAATTTCCCTTTTCTCCTCCTTATAAGTTTCCCTTTTCTCCTCCTTATAAATTTCCCTTTTCTCCTCCTTATAAATTTCCCTTTTCTCCTCCTTATAGTTTCCCTTTTCTCCCCCTTGTATATTTCCCTTTTCTCACCCTTATAAATTTCCCTTTTCTCCCCTGATAAATTTTCCTTTTCTCCCCCTTATAAATTTCCCTTTTCTTCCCCTGATAAATTGTCCTTTTCTCCTCTTAATAAATTTTCCTTTTCTCCCCCTT